>VZRU01017618.1:42778-54976 GCA_013398155.1 Pedionomus torquatus | reverse complement strand
GATGAGCAAGAAGTATTGCTGATCCAGGGCTCACAGGGGAAAGTGTGGCGTGAGGTTTCTAGCAGAAGTGCCTGCCCTGTGTTATCTGTGCCTCACTGCTCTGAACTCTCTCCTATTCCTCCTAAGACAGCACCAGTGCATTTCACTGGACAGAAATACCAGTAGCAAGGTTCGGTGCCTCTTCACTGCTTGCATGCAGTATCAATTTACCAGGCAAAGGGGAGGCCTGATGGTGCAACAGCTTTTCTTGAGTTCCATGCCCCCACACGCCAGGTCTAGGGAGCTGAAGAGAAGCTGTGGGAACCTGAGCAGCACACATGCTGTGAAAGGATGCACTGTACTGTGGACCTACTCCATCCCTGTCCTTTTAGAGCTTTTTTTTTTTTTCAGTATAAAGCAATTCAAGCCTGTTCAGTAACTCTGAACCAGTGTTTATTGTCATGAAACACCACAGGCTCAAACTGCTGATCCCCAGTTATAAAATACAAGGATTAGCTCCCTAATTGTCACATTCCACCTTCTGGCTTATCTAACAGGACAGTTGTCTCATGGAAAAACCTTTTCACTCTGCATGTCTTATACTGAAGATTTAAGGTTCACCAGAAGGATTGTCCTGGAATCAAAATGCCTCTATAAGCCCATGTGGACTTGTTTAAGGTCTGAGCCTCAGAGAAAATGTCTTGTGTATGCTTGCTAGAAATTTACTAGTGTTATTGGTGAAGTTTTGATCTATATCTTTTATTCTCCCTCTCCACCTACACTGGGCTCTACCATATTCACTGCCTGACTCATGTAAAGCTCGTCTGGCAACACATATATGCAAGATCAGTCTGAATGGCAATTGCAGAGCAGGTGTGCCATGAAGGATAGTGACACGCTACACCTAATGCCAAGGCAATTGCTCAAGCTGTAGCTGTCCTGTGGGTGTCAAGATGTAGGGCTTGACTCACTTAGAGGTCACTGTGATTCCAGGTGGTGCTTTTTATTTTGTATTTGAAGGACAGGACTTCTGAAAAATTAGGCTCCCAAGAATCATTTACAAATGCAGTATGGTCTGGTTTCCAATGACATGGTGTTTTCTTCCTTAGCCCCCCAAAAATAAATATATCTGAGCAGCAAAAGGAAACCCAAGCCTGATTTCTTGCTGAGGTTGTTAAGTACATAGTGACTGAGGAAGAGCTCTGCTCTCAAAAAGAGAAAATCTCTAGTTTAAGGAGACTTAGATGCTCTTCTAGAAAATGTGATTCTACAGCTGCCCCTGGCAGGGTTTTTGTGCAGGAGGCATGCAACCTCAAGTGAAACATCAGAACCTGAGATGTCCATGCTTGGTGTATATGTGTATATTTATTTATTTTAAATATTATACTTAATTGTATTTATTTTCATCTTTCTATACTTTAATTTTACATCTGCCACACAGAAGTAAGAGTATCTTTTAACCTCAATTGCACTTCTAGTACCGCAAAGATAAATACAGTATTGGTTGTGAATCTCTTCAGATACTAAGATAGTAAATTTATTGAAAAACCCTGTAAAGTAATTAATAACCTCAGGATTTAAGTATTATAATACAAATGAGATAAACACTACATACTGGGTAACAAGAATTAAAAGAAATATACAATATCTATCTGCTCTATGCACTCCACCAAAAATATTCATTCCTTGAAAACAAATTTTTGTTATAACATTGTACAGAACTTTAACATTCATGCAAACTTTCCTGAGATTGTTTCAAGAGTTCCTTATCACATTGTAAATCTTAGAAATACGTTCATTTACAATCTCATCTCCGAGGAATTCTGTAAGGTAATTATCTGGGGATTTGGATGGCCCTTTTTGATGGTTCTTTAAAATGAGAGGCATCTCTTGGTTTTGTGATAAGAGCTTAGATATGATGTATAACCTTAGTATGTCATATGATCAGTCACATACAGCAAGTACCAAATGAGAAAACAGTTGTATTGCTTTAGATCATTGACTGCAACTGAATTAAGTATGTACTTACTGAAAATAAATTGTAATTGGTTTATAAATGGTATGTTATTGTCACTGAAGAGATCTGCTCCAGACAGACAAATCTGCAATCAAAATAGCAGCTGTATATTTTTAAACCTTACTTGATTTGCTGTCATGACAGTCTAAAAATAAAGATTTACCAAGGTGGACAGACTGTGGACTGTAACTTGTATCCTTTCTTTCCACAGTTAATTGAACATGATTCAAGTAAGCATTTCTTGTTTGACTTTTTTTTCTAACCCAGCTCTTAGGAAAATTTTTCAAGTTGCAGGGAAACGAGAGGTGTACAGGTTTAGAGAAATGTTTCATCACCTAACATCTGTGTATCTCCTGCCTCTGGGTGTTTTGTATCAAACTTAGCAAGGCAAGAATTTGTAAACTTTCTGCTTAGGGTTTTGAAAGTTGTAGTTTGTGTGCTGACAATAATACCATCAACTAAACAACAGAGCTAACTATTTAATCAGTTAAAATTCAGAGCTCTGGATTACCGGCATGTCAGAATAGAAGAAGAACTCAGACCCTGATAAATACCAGAAAAGTTTTCTCTCCCTTCTTCCTGTCCTCCCACTTCAGGGATTTGACAATGAGAAGAGAGATGCAGAAACCATGTGTCTGCAGAACAGCACATACAAGTTAGAGATGAGGTGAACTCAACTGAAAACAGCACATCTGAACAATGATGAAAACTTATTCTGGATCTGAATGCTCTGCTATGGTCACTGTTGATAAACAAAGCATGTGTTTTCTTTCTCTACATGAGATTCAGATGGGGTTTGTTTCAGCATGCACCAGTGTGAAAGCAGGCTCCTCTCCACAAACTTTTCAAATTTTGGAGAATCAAAAGGCCTGTGCAGATGTATTTGTATTTATCAGTCATTTCTCTCCAAGAGTTGGTTTTGCAGTGGAAAGTATTGTTCGCACATTCATGTTTTTACTGCGGTGTAATGTACCCAGCCTTCCTCTGACCTTATGCAAGTCATAGCTGGGACTATTTTTAGAGATTATATTTGCAGCAAAATGCTACAAGAATGAGAGCAGCAAGGATGCTGCCAATGTGAAATAAATCCATCTGTATCTCCTGCTTTTCTGAGCCATATAAAAGTAGATGGGACTGAACAGCCTATAGCAGGACAGGTGCCACCCTAAGCCACATGTATTTAAGGGCTAGATGCAGCTGGGGCCACCCTGGCCAGCACCCTGGTGTTACCTCTGTGCAGAAGCCAGTGCTTCCCAAGACAAGGCAGGGAATGTTATAGTGGATAGTCACAAAATACTGTTTTTCTTCATTGCTGCCTCAAGCTTTTTCCCAGCAAACAAAGTCGAAGGTACTTAAGCTTATTTTTCAGAGTCTAAGTTTGTCCCTAGGTAAAGGGACCACAGAGAATTTTCGCCTTTACTCTGCAGGACTGAGGTGGAATGGGATTCACTAGGAGACATAAACAGCTATTGGTCAGTGTTGGAAGTTGCAACAGATAGAAGAAAGATATGTTGAGCAATTAATGAACATCTAATTCAAATACTAGTGTGCGGTCTTTGGTGGCTGCAGGAACCCATGCATTGCCTTTCCCAGACATTTCCCAGCCTTTCCTTCTCCTGTGCCGTTCATCATTTCCATTGCCTAGATGTGAATGACGAGACATTAAAACAGCACCTTCAAGAAAGAGCGGGAAAGCAGCTTCAGGTAGTATCTATTCCCCTTGAGCCTAAGCCTTCTTCCTCTGCAGCACAGCTCTGCTCAGGGGTAGGTCACTTAAGCCTGGGGTTGCAAAAGCATTCACATCTAAGTAAATGATGCTACTGTATTTTTTTTTAATCTTGGGAAAAAAAAAAACAAACAAAAACAAAAACAAAAACAACAAACAAACAAACAAAGTTAAATTATTTTAGTAATAACATGATTTTTTTCCTCAGAGTCAAATGAGAGCCTGCTGGGCCTATGGTAGTTCCTGCTGTGTATAAAGTGTGGTGCGAAGACTCATAAAAAATCTTTTTCTTATTTTCACAAAAAAAAAGGTACCCTGGATCCTGTTTAGAAACAGAACTACCGTTCCTCCTGATCATTAGCTTTTTCCCTTCCATAAAGATTCACAGTAGGGTGAACCAAGCTGGAAGGCAGCCTCTAAAACAAAGAGCAGAAAGTCGGAAGTCTGGACTTTTCTACTTGCAGCAGTACTTGTTTAGGTCGAGTTACTGTTACCAGTTGAAGACACCCAGGGAAATGGCTCCAAGCAGTGACTGAGCAGCCCCTAGTTCTCTGATCCAACAACTGTGTACAAGGGGAAAGGACCATGGGAGGTTCTACATGTTCCCCTAAACATGTAGGGGGGAACAATGTCCTCTTAAGCACATGGCTAAAGAAGACTGCTGGGCCCATCGGAGGGTTTGAAATGAGAAAGTGTAGAGGGGTCGCACCTTGGGGGAGCAGACAGGACAGGTGACCCAAAACTGACCAACAGGATGATTCCATCCCATCTGCCCCATGCTCCGTAAAAAAGCTGAGGAATCAAAGGGTCAGCTCTCTCTTCAATGGCCAGCATCCAAGGACAACTCTATCTGTTTGTCTGCCTTTGATCCCAATACATGTATTCCTGAATCCAAATCAGGAATCCAGTTGCCATCCGTCACTGAGTCCAGTCTGGGACTTTCCTGGTACTCTGGGAGTTTCCTGGGTCGCTCTGGGAGCTTGATACAGTTTTGTATATATTGTACCTATTTCATTATTTCCCTTTCATTATTTTATTAGAATTTTAATTGAAGTAGGTTTTGTTTTGTTTTTTTTTCTAAACTAATTCTTGCTCTCTCTCTCTCCTCTCCTTGGAGAGAGGTTAGGGAGAGCATCTATCATTCATTTCAGTGGCTGGTCTGGCCCAGACCATGACAGATCTCAGGAAAACTGCATAACCTCTTTATATTAAAAGTTTTTAAGAAGAGGGGAATTTTTTTTTAAAATGCATTAATATGGAAATGTGAGAGCTGAAATATGATCTTTCTTAAGAAAACATTTAGCCTGTTTATATAATAAAGCTGGTTGAAATTTCTGAAACATTTGTTTTGGCATCCTTGACTTATTTTTCTAATCTAGTCTGTTGGCTGCAAAATATTAAATTCATGGGAGCTGATGATATATGATATGATGTGGAGACTGGTATTGTTTATTACTTGCTGCCTAGGATCTTTTTCTCTATTTTCTGTCCTCTTGTGGTGTCACTAACACGTTCATAAACTGCATCTAAAATATGATCAACTCAGGATCACCCATTCTGTTCCAAGCAGTGTTTGACACTGACTGGTCAGAAGTAAGTAGGATGACTGAAACAGTAGAGCAGTAGTGACCGTTTTTTATAGGACTGTGCTCTAAAATAGATCTCAAAGGAACAAAAATGGATTCTTTCTCCAAGAGGTTCCCTGTAAAAGGCGTGCTCAGAACTGACCTCTCCCCTGCTCCTTCACAGGAAGGGAAAAGCTCTGTTGAGGTTAGGCTTCATTGCTCCCCTTTTCCCATAACTGCACACTGTGGTGCTGAGGTGAGGTTGAGCTAAACCATACCTGCCCTCTTCTCCTCCTTGGAGAATCTGCTTGGCCTTCACTGGTGACAGCAAGGGGAAGAAAGGTGAAAAGCAGTTTGTAAAAAAAAAGAAAGAAAAACAATCAAACAAACAACAACAACAAAAGTGAAAGAAAATGGATCTAACTGAGTGAGTATAACCTTGCAACAAGCTCCCACTGCACTCTGGAGCTTCTCTCCAAAACACAGACCAAGACGTCACCTCATTCCACATTTTGATGCTTGAAATAAATGTAGTGAGTAAACCTGTCTGAAGGAAATTCCCATGCAGTCTCTGCTCCATGACATGCAGGCATCACCTTGGAGTGTAAGGGTAAACCAGGAAAGCAGAGTAAAGAGGGCCAGGCAAATTTGCCTTTACCCAGGCTGGTTTCCACAGTGGGAAACTGGGATCATGGTGGTAATCCTCACTCTCAGCCTTGCTGGTGTAGAGCAGAGGGAGTCCATCTGCACAACATCCATGTCTTTATGGGGGGAATGACAAGACCTGTAAGCCAAATAACCTTCTAGAAACATCATCTTTCCTACTCAAACAGTGTTGAGGAAGCAGGAAGGCCCCTCACCCTGCCTCTGGCAGTCTTGATTTCAGCATCTTGGTATAGATAGACCCAGTGTAAATATTGGGACAGAAAACAGCTTGCTCTCAACCCCTGGCTGCCTCTGCTGGGCTAATTAGTTAGGACCTTATGTATGTTAGTGCTGCTATCAGGCTACCTTGTATTGTGGGTATTAGTGCTGATACATGACTGTACAGAGCTGGCAGTCACTTGCCCACAGCCTTATTCACACCAGAGATGCATGTAAGCACCTAATGTGTAGAAACTAACCATGGGTGCAGACAGCCTGTGGTCATTCTTACTCCTTCAGGCAATAACTCTCATCTTCTTTTCTTTGCTACACACAGCACCGGGCTCAGAAACCTCCCCCTGGGCACCACAGGCACTGTGAGAGATGTTTCAGCCGCCACTGCCGCGCACCGATTGAGCCTTCCGTCTCCTGCATGGTGATCAGCTGCCGCTTCCACTGCGGGGCCACCTTCCACATGTGCAAGGAGGAGGAGCACCAATTGCTCTGTCCCTTAGAGCAGGTCTCCTGCCTCAACTCTGCCTATGGCTGCCCTTTTTCCATGGCCCGCTTTAAGCTGGCGAAGCACCTTCAAGTCTGTCCAGCCAGCGTTGTCTGCTGCTCAATGGAGTGGAATCGCTGGCCAAACGTGGATTCAGACACAACCCTCCACGAGAACATTATGAAGGAGACCTTGAATGAAGACTGCTTGGACACCGCCTTGGCGCTCAGAGACCAGAAAATACTTTTCAGGACTTTGAAAATAGCTGATCTGTTTCCAGAGTGGAGGAAAAAGGAAGAAGTGGAAGAGCTAATGGATGAAGCCATGGGAGGGGAGGAAGGTGCTGTTGGAGGAGTAGCCTGTGGTTCCCAAAAGGGTGATGACCAGTTGTGTGAGCTCAGCCAACATGTGCGTGAACATTTAGCAAAGGACAAAGAGGGAATGGATCTGGGGAGTTACAAAACCTGGGAAAACATTTTCAGCAAAGAGCTACAGGCTTGCAAGGTAACGGGCTCAGCAGCCAGTGCAGGACAACAGACTGAGGAGGCTTCCAAGAAAACAGCTTCAGCTCCTCATGCTGCCAGCTCCCCACAGAAGGCAAAGGAAGTACCCAACGGCGCAGAAGAGGCAAAAGACCCAAAGCCTGAAGAAGTAGCATCAAATACAGAAATGACGGGACTGGCTCCCTGGCAAGAAGGTGTCCTGGAAAGACTGAAGAAAGAAGTTGGTGTAGGTGATTACAACATGTATCTGGTACATCATGGGGGGATGCTGATCCGCTTTGGCCAGTTAGCTGCTTGCACACCCAAAGAAAAAGACTTTGTCTATGGGAACTTGGAAGCTCAGGAGGTGAAAACTGTTTACACCTTCAAAGTACCAGTTAGTTATTGTGGAAAAAGAGCACGGCTAGGAGATGCACTGGGCCACAAGGTGCCGACTTCAGACAAGTCGGTGGATACCTCAGAACTGGGAATAGATCTAGAAGAACTACCTAAGGCAAATATAGTTAAAGCCACATTGCTGTGTGCACTGGAAAAAGAGCTGAAAGGCCATGAGATCTCCGAAGCAAGGGGTATCGATGGACTCTTTGTGGATTTTGCAACACAGACATACAGCTTTCCTCTGGAGCCCTTCTCCTCCAATGCTGTTCTAGCAGATATTCTGGATGAAAAAAGCCCACCGGAACTCCACGTGGAGCTCTACACTGAATGTGTAACCAGAAGACACAACAAAAGCAGTTCAGCTTTCACATTCACTTGCAGTCATTTCTTCAGGAGAGATGAATTCCCATCCCACTTCAAGAATGTGCACGCTGATATCCAGTCATGTCTGGATGGATGGTTCCAGCATCGCTGCCCACTGGCCTACTTGGGGTGTACTTTTGTTCAGAATCACTTCCGCCCTGATGGACTTAAGGCCAAAGTTATATACAGCAAGCCTCTCAAGACATTTGCTATTAAGCCGGAGGTGGACACCCTCCTTGCTGAGTCAGGGAAATGCAATTCCACAGTGGCTAACCGAAGGAGAAATAAGGACTCGCTGAGCAGCCTCCCAGTAGAAGTACTCAAATACATTGCGGGGTTCCTGGACAGCTTCAGTTTATCTCAGCTGTCACAAGTGTCAGTGCTGATGAGGGACATCTGTGCCACTCTGCTTCAAGAGAGGGGAATGGTCCTGCTGGTCTGGGAGAAAAAAAGATATTCCCATGGTGGTACTTCATGGAAAGCTCGCAAAAAGGCAAGTGACTGTGACACTGGGAAAAAGACAGCCATGGGTTCTTCTCCAGATAAAATACAAGCATAGCAAGGGATGCTGCACATAAGCATGCAGTTATGGGGAAGGTTCATGAGGTTGGGAATTTTTGGGGAATTTTTTTTATAATTGTCAAAACCAAAACACAGTTTAGAATGCCAAAACAGTACAGAAGAAGGAGACATGGCTATGAAAAAAGCTCGGGCAGTCACATCAGGCACCAAGGGCTTTCATGATTAGTAGTTCACAAAGTTGCCAGGACTCATTGGGTTGTGAGAACCTGAGGGATCAGTGTTGGAACAGGAAGCTATTTTCTGCAAATCTGGTTTCCCATTGTTTGTGCTGGAAAATAACCACCCTTCTGGGCTGTTTTGGTAGTCTGAAATAAATATGTAAACACAGCTCAGTCTAAGTCATAGTTGAACAATAGCTATTAAGGTTTTTTTTCTAGCTGCTAGCCTTGCAGCTGCTCTAACACAAAACTGTTTGAAAGAATAACATGACCAGCAAGACCAAGCAGACAACACAGAGATCTAGGAATAAATAGAGATCTGGGGAAGATTCCCAGAAATTATTTAAGGACCTGGCTTTCAAGCAGACCCCTGAAGATCTCCACCTATTGATTCTTATCAAATGGAAGCACAGCAATTTATGAGTCTTTATTAAGAGAAAGTACTCTTTATTAAGAGAAAACATGAATTGTGGTGAATTCAAAATCTGTGCAACAAAATTTAGTGTCTGCAAGTTCGATTAGCCCAATCCAAAACAGGAATTACCCACTGAAATAATTTACTGGAGGATGTGGCTTCCTGCAGTAAAGGGAAGAAATTCTGGCTGAGCAATCATACAGCAATTAACTTCAATTATTGCAGCGTTGGATTTAAAGACTGTCTAACCTTCTTCATATTAGTGGCCTGTGCTGACCACACATGAATCTTGTTTCCAATGCACAGACACTGCTTGAAAACATTTTGTTTGTAATTAGTCTGAATTTCTTGACTACTCTGTATAATAGCTATTTATACAGACTTAGGACTAGGACAGGGTCAAGTAATCTACATTGTAGCAAATCCTAAAAATGTCCTTCTTCCACATTTTTAGGGAGAAGAACTATGGTTTTAAAAGTTCATTTGATTTAATGGTGTACAACAAATATTAGAGTGATTTAATCACAATCTGACCACTGCATGCTAGTACATCACTAAACGATACATGGTATCTCTGCAATCAGAATTGGAAAATTTTAACTGTACGTTTCTTTTTTTTACAAGCTTGTATGTCCTCTAGGAATAGCTTTAACCTTAGATTTCCCAGGCTTGTTTCCAGGGGTGGGGTGACTACAACAGTGTTGTAATGTTAATTACTTTGAAGCTGCTGATAGATGCTTCGTAAGGTCTTTATGAAGTCAGGTTTCCTTGAGATAAGTATCACACAAGTATGCTGTAGTCAGTTTGCTTTATAAACATCTCGGATCACACTGTACATGTGATGGAGTTTGCTGTAGAAGTGTGCCGGTCAGGTGTCCTCGATTTCCTCACACCTTGCACCAGATTGGCACCAAAAACTGTAGAAGGGTATCTTCCCCTTAAAAATGGTGGGTGATAACTGAACTAGCAAAACCACCAAGTACAAGGTACGTAACAATACAGACCTCCTTTTCACTTGTTGTGCCAGCCCTGCACAACCAGATGTTCGGTAGCCAGTCTGGCACAAGTAATGCACACCAACTATAAGCATATATAGATTTTGAAAATCCTCTTCTATTTTTACCAACATTCCCTTTTTCTCTCCCCAATCTCTCTTCCCTTTCCCATATTAGATCTGGCAGTTCAGTAGCCTGTTCTCCAAAGTTAACAAATGGCAGTGCAATGATGTTGCATGCATGTCAGAGCACCTGAAGAATTGCCCCTTCTACCAAGTGGAGCACAAGACGGATCCCGTGCTGCTGACAGGCATGTGTGAATCTCGAGAGCAGACTCGAAAGACTTTGGTTTCTACTTTCAAGCGCAGAGTCTGAACAGCCTGCTTCCCTTCCACCACGCTCCTTTCAGGGCCCTTGAAAAGAAGATTTGTGTGTGAAGATTGTTGTTTCCAACTCTCCATTGGACACACAAAACAGGCTTCTCTGCAGCTGCATTTGGAATAGCCTGTATCTTTTTTTTTTTTTTTCCCCTGCATTAATTTAATTGTTAGAGCTTCAAAGTTCACCCACTGCTCAGTGATACCATTTGCTTTTGGTTTATGTTTCTGTTCCTTGCTTAATACAGCCTTCTGGAGAAAGCAATAAGGATCTTGTTTGAAACAACATCTTCGCAACCTTGAAGGTAGGCTGCTGCTCCTGAAAAATGTCCACGAGAGAAGCAAAAGCAGTTAATGTATATAGCTTGATTAGGTCTGAAACACCTTTGTTTTGGCTGGAAAGCTGAGTTCTGGAAGCACAGGTAGATACATGCCTTCCTGCCCAGCAAATCTAAGGACTGCTAATCCATTCTGAGATGTGAGCAAAAGCAAAGGAGCACCCAAAGTCAAATGAATAAATTAAGACTGAGGAATGATACAGTTAGCCACAGACCATCGTTTAGGGCCCTGATTCAGGCAAGCGTGCCTAGTTAGGACAGCATTTGAGCACGTGCCTAAAGCTGAGCTCATAGGAACATTCAAACCAAAGCAAAGCAAACAAACTTGCTCTTTGTAAGAAATAACCAAGTAGCAAACAGTTTTAGGGGCTCAGTTGACATTTTATATTTTTTGGTTAATAACTTCCTCTGTCTTTACTTAAAAATTCATTAAAGCCAACAAAAAAATATTTGAAGACATTCTTAGAATGCCTTACCTAATCAGTTTTGCAATTGTAAATTGCAAATTGTAATTGTAAGCAATTGTAAATGGTTTGTCAAAGAAAGATTGTATTTCTTTTCTGTAAAATAAAAGGCATCCCGCAACCCATTCCATAATGATATAGATTATGTTTGCTTTGGTTAAATGGCCTGGGGTATAAAGATTTTTTCTTTTTTTTTTACAGAGCAGAAGAGTTGGG
This sequence comes from Pedionomus torquatus, assembly GCA_013398155.1. Lineage (NCBI taxonomy): Eukaryota > Metazoa > Chordata > Aves > Charadriiformes > Pedionomidae > Pedionomus > Pedionomus torquatus. The sequence continues at coordinate 43,537 of VZRU01017618.1, read as the reverse complement.
TTTATTTTTTAATAAATGCACTAATTTAAAAACAGAATGTACTTGTTGAGGCAACAGATGAGAGAAAGCAGGCATGTTACCAACAGCATCTTATTACATCTAATAGTGTATCTTATTACACTATTTAAACCCATTTCAGAGGAGTTAGAAATGCCATAGTTGTGGTGCTGGGTGGGATTCCTCCAAAATGGCTGTAAACCCGCTGCACAGTGCTGCCAACTCACGCCCCTTTCTTTTTCTAAGCTTGTAGTTAGAAGTGTGAGCTCAGGACACGAGGTCTGACTTTCATCTCACTGTCTCAGGCAGGAGGACCTCGCCAGGGGCTGGGACATCTGCTGGCCTGGACCACTGCTCTCCTTGCCTGGGCTGGCCAGGTGAAAACTGGCCCAGGTGGATAGACACACAAGGATGGAAAGTTGGATGGAAAGTTGGATGGAAAGGTTGATGATGAACCAAGTCAAGCACTTAGTAACTGAAGGCTTGAATTGTGTGGTGACCAAAACCGTGCTGAATGTAGCTCATCCTTGTCCACACTTGTGTCTTAAGTGGTCGCTGTGAGATTTTTAACCATAGGAGGATGTTTTTCTTCTCCAGCACATACCTTCAGGAGCATATTATCTAGTTGTGGGGACAGAGGATTGGTACCAGGAGTAGCAGCAGTTACATTTTAATATTATTTTAATGGTATTCTGTTTCCTGTCATAGAATCACAGAATTTTCTTGACTGAAAGGGACCTCTGAGATCATTGAGTCCAACCA
>VZRU01017618.1:18371-31057 GCA_013398155.1 Pedionomus torquatus | reverse complement strand
AATTACATTCCCTGAAAAAAAAAAAAAAAAAAAAAAAAAAAAAGATATTTATGATCAAAAGGGGAGCCACAGTGCAAAAGTTTGTAGCACATGGGCTGGACCCTGCTGGGCCAGCACAAGAAAACAGCCACACCCCAAGGAGTGAGATGCCCAACTGGACTTGGTGTTCAGCTGGAGACCAATGCTGCTCAAGAACTATAGCAAAAATCCTTCTCCCTGTTGGAGCTGTTGGGTTCTCACTTTCCCTGCTGATGGGAGATTGCTTCAGTGTTTCCTCCTGACCCAGCAGTGAAACGCAAGCAATAGCTCAGTTTAACAGTTACAACACGTAAGTCCAGCCAGTATAACTGGCCCTGGGTCTGTGTGGCTTTAGCCCACGTGTTTCGTGTCACAGCCATGTATCCGACAAGAATACATACATGATCAGTGGCTGCAGGAGCTCATTTAACTGTGACAACTTGCTGGATGTTCAGCTGCTCCAGCCAACCTAACGTCACTGATCCTCCTCTTTCTCTGCAGAGCAAAAGGGATCGGAAGGACTGGTGGGGGGCTTCATTGCTACCGCCATTTTCATCATTGTCCTCTTCATTGTGCTTGGGAGAAGAGCAGGTAGGAATTTAAAATGCTGAGGCACTTTCCCCATCGGTGAGGTGGAGCAAGGAGTGTCATCCTCTCCCCTGCACCTCCTCTCAGGAGAGATGGAGGTCAAGATGCCCCAGGATCCTGGAGGGGGAGGTGGGGAGCAGATGAGTGGGAGACACATTTCTGGAGGAAGGCGGCATGAGGTGATGTTATGCACCACTTTGGTCTTCCTGAATCTTAGTTCTTTTTACCTTCTCTCTCCTTTACAGCTAAACCAAAGTCTGAGCAACTTCTAAGGGCTTCAGAATAGAAGGAATCCTTGTGTCACCCACCAGCACTCCTTTGCCTCCTATTCTTGACACATCCTGGTCAAGAGAGCCAGCCCTGTCCAAATATTAACAGAGCTATTGGTCAGTATGAGGTGGGTAGGAGTGTCCTTGGTGGAGGACCTGGGTGACAAGTCAGAGGTGGACTCACAGAAAAACATGTCTTCACATTGGGAGGGCAGCATCAATAACTTCAGCGCTTTGATGAGTTGCTGTGTTAGGTGCACCATGTTTTAGAATGTTTAGTTTTAGAAATGCTTCTTCTCTGGTTTCAGGGAAAATGAAATCGTATATAGGTGAGTGTATGACTGTATATATGCATGTGTATATACAGATGTATGTATGTACATACATCTTGTAAATAGGTATACAGCATTTACTCATGTATGTGTCTGTAAATGGATATAGTTACGTTGGGTTAATGCGGATGAGGCAAGAATTTAAGAAAGATATTTATAGAGTCACAGAATGGTTTGGGTTGGAAGGGACCTTAAAGATCATCTAGTTCCAACTGCACTACCATGGGCAGGGACACCTCCCACTAGAGCAGGTTGCTCAAAGCCCCATCCAACTTGGTATTTTATGTATATATGTGTTTTAACTGTAAAGTTGGACAAAATTGGTACTTCCAAATGGTAAATCCTCAAACAGAGGGAGTTATGGGTTAAACTGATCACAAATCAAGCAATCGGAAAAATATGACTCTCCAGGAGAAAGCTACAATAATTTTTTTAATACAAATTTCACTGCTATAAGTTTACAAGACTGAGAAGATCTGTAGTTTTGTAGATTTGAAAACAGATGGACACAATTAAATGCTTTTCCTGCCTAACAGGGAATTTGAAGGTATCAGTTAGGAATCTTGTACATAACCAACAAGGGAAAAAAAGACAGAGGGAAGGTGTGCAAAGGAAAGGAGGTATATGGCACACAATAAAAGTGAGAATTTATGAAGCATACAAGGAGATAAGGAGCATTTGAAATAAACTGGAAAAACTGGATTTCTGCAAGCACTAACACCACTGGGAAGGAGGTTTTTTTCAAAATACATTGAAAACCAAGAAATTCTAGCAACGGCCTGCACTCTTACTGGGTGTATATAGATAAATTAATAGAGAAGATTTCTGATGGAGACTTTTGACATAGAGAAGATATTTGTTTGTATACAGAAGGAAGCAGAATTTTATATTCATACTACATGAGGATGGTAGAGCGACTTCCTAATCTATTTGTGAACCAAGGAAGGTTTTAACAGTATCTATTAAGTGTAAGTATTTTCAGATCAGTAGCCAAGAAAACCTGCATCTTGGAATCATAAAAGATTTGAGGTAGGCGGCACCTGACCCAATGGAATTAGGTATTAAAAAATCCTGGCATACCAGAAAAATCCCAAGATCTTGGAAGAGTGTGTTGTGCCAGTGTTCTCAGAGAGAACACAAGATGACACCAACAACTGGTAGATGATTTCACAGTAATAATTGTAGGTAAGAGACTGTGAAGTTATTACAAGTTAGATAACAAAGGCTTCAACAATGAAAATAACGCTAGTAATTTAGTATGTTAAAAAAAAAAAAAGTTGTGAGAAACAAACTTGACTTTGTTCTTTGATGAAAAAATACGTTTGGTTGATAAAAGTACTGGTACAGGTTTAACAAAACAAGAAATTTGGAAATTCTGAAGAAACAATAATAGCGTGTGTGCATATCATAATTTGCATTATATGGATTAATTACTAGCTAGCAGACAAATGGCAAAACTTCTTTGTTCAAAAAGAAGCAGCATTCACTGCTGCAAGAACTGTGCTGTTTAATATTTGCCTCAGGAAATACAATTGTGAAAAATATTGTTGATTGTGGCAATTGTTGCAAGTGGCAAGATCTAAGCTACAAGAGAGTAGCCAAAGTGGAAGGAGTCCTTCAGATCAACAGAAGCCACCTGGCCAACTGAACATAGTCAAACAAGAGAAGATGCTCAGTAATGACACTGGAGTCTCCTCAGGTACTGGACCACCCCGCTGTCTCAATGCTGATCCACAAATCACCGTCAGTTGCCTGACCTGTGGGAACACCTAAGAGTGACCATGGGCAGAATGCAACTGCTGGGGGAAGCAGTTTTTGGTGGTATTATTTCCTCTTCATTTTTGATCCGTTGCCAATAAATAAGTATTTTTAGTTTCAATGGTTGTCCTCTGTCTGTGCAGCTCCCACACCGCTCTGTGAAGTCAAGCCATCTGCATGGCTCCACGGCTGGTGAACTGGCAGGATAAGCCCTCCACAGAGGGGGAAACCACCTAGGACTTGGGAAGGGGAGCTCCAAGGGACACGTGGTGTCAATACCCCTCACTCCCAGAGGCTGCTCTTCTGGAGCAGGACTCACAGAAGCTTGTTGTACTGCCTTCAATGACACCCTCGGGTAATGGGTGGGTATGCAATAGCTGGCTTCTCTGCAGCCATGTAGGAAGGAAAAGGTGCCAAGAGCAGGAACCTCAGTGGCGACCACCAGAGAAGTCACTGTTGCCTGTTAGGGACAAGACCGAGTTGGAATCCCAGCAAAGCCTGAAGCTGCAACACCCATCGGCAGTGCAGAAGCCCATGTGGTTTTTTAATATCTTGAAAGCTTGGAGGTGGTCCAGAGCAAAAATGACAGGACCAATTAGGAAGGTCAGAAAACTCACTTTGAGGCATTACTTTGGTCTTACTAAACCAGTGTCTCAATGACACCACAGAAAATAGAGTACTGATGGGACTGTAACCTGCAGAGAAAGGCATGGTGAGAGTCAACAGCTGCAAGTTATATTTAGGCATGTTCAGAGTAGAAAAAGACATCATATACTCAACAGAGAGGATGATTGTCCTAGCCATGCATCAATAAAAATGGCAAATTATCTCTCAAGGTCTTCAAATAAGGGCCAGGTTATTTTTTTCAAGCTGTTATTTAATAATAATTAAAAAGAAAAAAAAAGTTAATGGCAACAGTTAAAGGAGACACTGGGTGAAATTCCAAGATCTGTGTTACACATGAAGTGAGAGTTGGTGGTTTGTCTGCCTTTTTGGCCCATCAACCAACATAAGGGGAAGAAAGATACTGGAGAGGTAGAAGAAATGCATTAAGAGTGGCTGTAGTCCTCAGAAGGAGAAATGTACCATGGCACCTTGTTTGACGGCTGATGCACCCCACTAGAGTTGCCATGGTGAGTGCACAATTACTATGTCCCTGAAGATCTCCAGCTGAATTTAAAGCACCAAACTAAGTAAAGTATATACCCTAAAGCAGAAAAAGTAGTACTTACTGATAAACAAAGTGACCTTGTGTTTAACAGCAAAGTTCCTTATATTTTCAATTTAAAATACTTATTTCAGAAAATGCCACTAAGAAACTGAAAGTTCATCAAAGATAAACCTGATTGCATTAGTAAGACATGGACAAATAATACTATATGTTCTGTGTCTTTGGGAGAGAGCCATGCTGCCTTCCAAGGTCGAATGTGCCGTGGCCAAGTGCCACATGGCATCACTGCCTGGCCACGTGAATTGAGAAGCAGGAGTCTGGTCATCACCTGATTAGCTGCTAGGCAGACCAACCCATTATTATACTGTGTCAATACAAATAAATATGAAATGTAGGTGGTTCAAACTAGATTTTTAGGAGAATTATTTTATATTCGACATGAAATTTGATACAGATTTTGTCAACCTGCAAAACATAAGATTAAGTCCTTTGCATTTCAGCCAACAAGAGATTACTTAGGGCTGTTCGTTTTGTCAGTCTGTTCAACAGTCTTTTCCATATCCACTTCAATTTCAGGCATGTTCGTTGGTGAACCCCACCCTGCTGAAGAATGGGTTCTGCCAGGATGATCTCGTCACTCAGGACTTAACACAGATGCGGAGATTTCTGCCATGGCTTCATCTCCCCTGTACACTCCTCTCATAGCCTGATCACCAATTTGCATCTGGCAGGTTCCCGATATGTTTCAAGAAAGATCTAATGTTAGCTTTGATTCCTTTTGCTACTTGTTCCTTGAAGCTTTGTTTGACTGGACTTAGCGCCTTCATACTTGCAAAGTTTACATTCTTCTCTACTTTTTCCACTCTGGACAATTTATGCAAGCTTTTTTGGATAGACACTTTTTGTGACTTCCCTCAGTCCACTGAACAGTGGTTTCTGTATTCCACATGAAAGGTGTTCAACTCATTTTTCATGAGCATGCCCAGTTAGTAAGGATGGGAAAGGGTGACAGAATTAATTCAAGTAACAAAGATGAAAATATAAAAGGGGGGGCACTTTTGGACAGATAGAATAAAACAGTTGTGGCAGGTGTTGGTATATGCCATCAGTGCCCAGGACCAGGTAAAAATGACAAAGGTTGCTAAAGCAGAATGGGAAGAAGTGGCCAGAAAACAAGAGGTAGAGGGCAGAATGTTAGCAGCAGTGAAGATATCAGGTGGGAAAACAGCATTATGATCCTGAGCCTTGGGATGTCATATCAAGGGGAGCAGTGAGAAGTAAGAGGGAACAGCAACACTGCCCCAGCAAGTAAGAGTTGATGTGGTAACGTAGTGTTACCACAAGAGGTGGCAGAAAGAGTTGGGTGTGACAATGAAGAGCAGTGGCGCAGGATTGTATGGGACAACAGTGTTGACACGTGGCAGGTCAAAGCAATGACTGTCAGTGAAGCAGGGCAGCACTGGACAATGCTGGTGGACAGCCAAGGAGAGGTCTAGCTAGGTTGGGCCAACTACAATAAGGTACAGAGAAGGAAGGAAAAATGACTGCAAAGACAGGAAAGGCAATACATCATTGGTTTAAGTGTTTGTGAACCAACTTCTGCCTCCTGTGCAGTAAACTGTCTGGCATGAGCCATCTTCTGGGAGGCAGATAAACTTGCCAGCATGTATTTCTGTGTTGCTAGGCAGTCCAGGCCTTCCCACCACAACCAGGCATGGCCTTCAGGGAAGAAGCAATTCAACAGCTGTGGGGCATGGTTTTCTTCTCTTTCTGAGTTCATCTGCTACTGTTATTTTCATTCAGCTCCCTCTCCTTCCCCTGTTTTCAACAGTATTTTTTACCATTTTCATTTCCCCCTTTTCAAAAGTTTCTGGAGTTATGGGTTTACTTAGAACTGATTTATTTATGAATTGCTGTTTTTCTCTTCTTTTATACTTTTGTATATACCTAAATCAATCTCACAGAACTGCCCTCCCAGGAAATAGCATCAGCATCTTATTAAGTCCTCAGCATGAAAGATCAATTGCCTCAGCTGATAAATATGTGCAGCTTCATACCAGGAGGTATGCTACAAATGCCTTGAGCTCCTTTACTGGCAGAGGATTTGGAAGGCAAAAAGACCTAGACTCTGTGAAGTGGACCCTTTTTAAAGTTACAGGGGATGTTTCTTTCTCTAAAAACTAACCCAGCAACCCCACATACCGCTATTGAGGAAAATCCCTACCTGACCCCAAAATTTGCCCTAAAGTAGAAACTTCTTGCTATGTGAAAAACTGCTGCAGTCTTGACAGAGTTAAAAGAATAGGTGACAGAATGGGACAGTGATTGTAATAAAGAAATCTCATGCTTCTCAGCATCACTAGAAGTGGTCACATGGCTTGACTTAGATTCATGTTTTGTTGGCTGACCCCTTCTGCTTAAAAGAAAGGAACAAAAAAAAAAAAAATTAAGATATGAATCCAGATATTTCAGGCCCTACAGATAAACCTCAGATTACTTCACTGTGAAAACCAAGACAATGCCAAAGGGTATCCTATCACCTAATCCTTAATTTGAATTTTTCAAGCTACATCTTGAAAAAAATTTAGGTTCTTTGCCTCATGCACCATTCCAGAGCTTCACAACACTTCTAGCCTGAGATCTTGTGAGGGAAGATATGAGAACCTCCCAAGCACAGGAACGAATTGAACACATCTGAAGAATTAAAACAGGAGATGGGAAAGGGTATGGCTCCTGCTCTGCCTTTTCAGAAGGGTGTGGTGGGAAGTGTTCCCTCAAGCTATTTGGGTACGAACTCTGACCTTACCCATAAAATAAATGAGATTCATAGATTACTTCTCTTTTGAAGGTCTTGATTCCCTTTTTAAGGGCATAACTTTTGGTTTATATTCTAGAGGAGGAGAGATCAGCAGCAGCAGAACAGAGCTGAAAAGCAGAAGCAACATGAAACTGCTGAAACTGAAGGGGCACGGGGAGGCAGTGTCGAAACTGGAGGTAAACGTAAACTGGGTTGTCCTAACGTCAGCTCTAGTAAATCTCTAGTTGGTTGCTGTGCTGTGCTGGGTGCCATGTTGGGCTCAGAGTTGTGACCAGGCCCAACCCTGTGATCTCTGTCATCTGCAGAGCAGCAGGTGTTGGAAGAAAAACTGGTCTGTGGTGGCTGCATCTGCCTTGAACTTCCAGGAACAGGCAGGAGAGATCATGAAAGGGGTGGGGACACAGGCCTGGGGAGTCAGGTGATTGTGATAATACTTATATTGTTAGGGCTGGAATGAGGAAATCAAAGATTTCAGCTGGGAAGAACAGAGTAGGGTAGGGGGAGACATGGGGGATGATACCCAAGGAGGCTCCATTTTGATCTCCCCAGTTATTACTTGCCCCTCAGGACAAAGCATCTGGAGAAACCACTGGGTTTAACATTTAGTCCTATAGCTTTGCTCTCTGCTGTGGGACTGCACATCCAGCTTCCAGATGTGCAGCTGCACATCTGCAGCAGATCCAGCTACACCAGCGGACAGTAATTTTCATCTCACCATTTCCACAGTGGATCCTACTGCGACTGGACATTTGAGATCAGCTGTTGATCTGGCTGAGTGACCCTAGATGAGACTTTGCATTTAGGGACATGCAGCAGAAGTAGAGCTTGAAGGGTCATTTCCAGTGCTTGGTGATTTTCTCATGGAGGACAGGTCACTAATAGCAAAGGTGGCAGCTGACTTGGAGACAAAGTAGTATGGCTAATGTACCACAAGGTCTGGGTCACTGGGTCACCTCAGCACCCAAACTGAGTCAGTATTTGCAGGAGGCAAGATCCTTCATCCTGCAATACAGTCAACAGATGGGAGAAAGCTACATTTTGTGAGAGTTAATTCAGATTTGCCAGCTAAGGCTCTGTCCAGGCTCTGCTCCAGGCTTTGTACTGCATTGCAGCCTGCAATGAAAAAGGATCCATGTGGGTCTTTTGGCGTCCACCCATGATAACTTCATTCTCCTGGGAAGAGAGACTGGGTTCCCTCCACAGAATTTCCAGCAGTATTTGCTGAGTCTTACTGTATTATTTTCCTGAGCTCTACCCTATCTTCTCCTGCCTTTCATGCTTGAAGAAGGAGATAACACACACTGCTTCTGTTTTCTCCAAGGGCTCCCTTTTGCATCACCAGAATGACTCTCTGCAGCCACTCAGCTCCTACAATGTAAAAATGAATAAATACATTGAAAAACAGCCTCCTCGGGACACAAAGATGTTAGAAAGTGTACATGGATATGCTCCCGCTCCTGTGGTACCACTGTTTATTTGGGACAGATGCCACTGCTGCCCAGCAGGTTACATCAGTAGCGAGGGAAAAGGCATTCAACAGGCTTTTAAATCGGTTTGTAAATCCCTCGTGGTGTTTTAGTAACAATCCTCTTTAGAGATCACCACCTCTGCCTGAAGGGAATTCATGAATCCTGGGTAAACAATTCCCCACCGAAAACCAACAGCGGCACAAAGTGTAGCCCCACATCTACCCATCTTTATCAGCTACTAGGCTGGTGTTTCTTTGGCCAAACACTTAATTTCAACTTATAGCACCACCCGTGCTGCCATTCCTTGACAGTTTGGGTTGCTAGTTTTAATGCAGAAGACTATAATTAGCTGTAGCTAATACAGAAATAATCAGTGGCTTCTACTTTGCAGCAGAAAACACAATTGCATATATAGATATACAAGAGAACCAAACTGATTGAAGGTCTTTCAAGTAGTTCAAAAACATGTATGATTTGTTATACTTAGAATCCAGACCAGAAGGGGAGAGACTTTTTTTTTTTTTTTCCCACCACAGTAGCAGTGCTTTGAAAAAAAAAGTTTGTTCTATTTTAAAACACTGTGTGCATTACAGATCATTATCACATTCCTACCTGGGCAGATAATAGATGTAGCTGGTAAGGAAACATTTCGAATTCAATGCCATAAAAAATGATTCATGTTTACTCAAATGTTGCTCAGTAGCAATAAAAAGCAATCGTGCATTCAGCTTGTGAAGATTTAATACGCAGCAGCACTGCCCAGAACGCAGCACTTCCCATTTCAAAGGAGAAGGACCCAGTGACAAGCATCTGAAGGAAAATCCTTTCAGTATAAAGCTCCTTGGATTCAAAATGTTGTTAGAGGTGAAGTCAATCCTATTAATACAAAATTCTGAAAATTATTGTTAATACCTGATGGAAGATCTTTCATCCTAATGAAAGAGTCAGGATTTCAGAAGACCATTTATCCCATAATTGCTGAGCCTGAATGGGAGTGGAGGAAATAACCATCAGTGTCAAAACAAGTTCCATCACGTGTAACTCACCTTGACAGATCAATAAATCAAATAGATATCCAGAAAATGCTCAGAAGACTCTCGCAGTGAGAGAAGGTCAAGACAGGAGTGTATGTAATTACCTAAAATATCAACAGGAGTTGCTTTTGCAAACCACACTAATAATTCCATGTCACTATCTGTTGTCATACTGAAGTGTGCCTGAGGAAAATGCTACCATTTATGATTGACAACCTTGGCCAGAAGATGGTCACTCAAGTGATCTAGTTCATCTACGCACTGGAACAAACAGAAAAAACAGGAAGATGTAAATAATACAAGACAAACAAAACCAAAAACAAACAAACAAACAAAACCCACCAAAAAGCAAACCCCAAATAGTTAGCAAATTCTGATGGTTTTGAAGATTGAGACTGGCAGCTGGGAAGGCAACAGATTTGTTGCTTTCATTGTTTCTGAAGTATTTGCCGAACCAAGGGTAATTGTGGTTGTAGGAATGTTAAAATTCAATTTTTTTGTTCCTTTTTGAGTTGGCAATCAATACACCTATGGGACCGCAGGAAGGTAAGGACTTTCACAAAGCCACGGCCAAAACACAATATTCACATGACTGGAAGTCACCTCTGGGCTGATGTGTGCTCTGAGGCGCACCACAACAGCAGGTGACATTCAGCAGCCTGAGGAGCTCACCGGCATGAGAAAGAGGGAAAGGGAAATTGTTTGGACTGCAGCTGACACAGCAGCTGGAAACAGTGAAAGTAAGCAGGGTTCTTTAATTCTTCAGGAAAAAAAAAAAAACAACCCAACAATGTATAGTAAAAGTCTTCTGAAAAATAAAACAAAAATAAATATGTGCATGTATTCATAGAGATACATAGAAATATGTACATCATCTATACACACGTAAAAAATAAAACAAGAACCACACACTAATTATCTGCTATTCTTGTCCAAACTGGCAAAGGCCAAAAGTTCTCCCAAACATGGAAATTGTGATGGAAATCGTCAACCATGACAAAACACTGAGAAAATTGCTAAAGCAACTGTCATTTGGATGTGGCAAGTCAGTCCAGGTGTTTAAGTTTTTAATTATTCCTCAAGTCAAAAGAAATAAAAAAAAATCTAAGTTACGTTTGCCTCACACCTGCAAAAAGGACTGTTCTGCAAAGATCGGTTGAAGACAGTTTAAAATGCTTTTAAATATTGTGGAAATCAGAGAATACCTAACAATCAGCTCTACCCAATTTGAATCTAGCGGTTCTGTGGATGCCCTTAACTGAAGTGAGCATAAAACAGGCATTTTCAGGGGAAAAAACATTTTTGTCATCCCAGCAGGACAGAGGCACAATTCCAGTAAGAGAGAGGCTGTTTTAGAGGATGATCCATTAGTGTAACTGTGTAATTTCAGAAAATCACAATAATGTAAGTCAAACTACTAATAAACATGTCCTCTATGAAGCGAGTGAACTGCAGCTCCTTAGATTACACCAGTAACTGTAAGCACTGGTGCTTCTTGATTATCTATACCTCTGTGTATGTTCACAGAGTTGAAGACATAGGTGACAAGGCTGGTTCAAAAGGTCCCTGTGCATCTCCAGGGATTCTCCAGGCCTGTGCAAGTGCATAAAACAAACAGCACAAGTAGAAAGAGCTTATATCCCTCTGCTAAGCAGCATCTCCTATGGCACTGCCCCAGGTGGGATACAGAGATGCGTGGACCATCAGTCTGACCTAGAAAGGCGTTTGTCATGCTCTGAGGAAGCTGCTCTGCAATAGGCTTTCAATAAGATATTAGTTTGTGTGTTGTCATTCCCTCCCCCCATCTCTCCCACTCTTTGCAACTCGATTTTGGTGAAAGTTTGAAATAAACTGCTTGGGATATAATTAAGCTTAGAACAGTAGAAGAAACGATGCTCTTGCTCCGCTTTGCCTTTTAACGCAGGATGGAGCCAAGATGTGGCCCTAAGAAGTGTCTAGCAAGCAGCTGTCACGAGGCTGCTCCTGGAACACTCTCACTCAACCACCAGCCTCGAAAGCATACTCCTTGCTGTTTTGAAGCACAGTATTTTGTAACATGAAGAGGTAAAAGCGGCTGTGTATTTTGAGTCACTAACCAAACTACTGCTAACTCCAATAAGGATTGAAATTCAGTGAGAGGTGACTCCAAACAAGGACTGATCCGAAGGAGGCTTTCACAAAGGAAAGAAAGAAATTAAAAGCTCAGAGAGAGTTAGTTTGGGAAAAAATCATTTGGAAAAAAGGGTCGGGAAAGAGGTTCCACTCTTAAAATGGCAGAGGAAAGTTAGGGACTCCTGGTCACATCTTGGTATGGGTGTTCATTTCTGTGCTCAGAGGAAACGCTGCAAGACTTTGGGTAACAACAGGAGGCCTCGGTTTCCCAGGCACAGACCAGTGAAACATGTTCCCACTCATGGCTGTGCCAGGTAGCTCTGGATTACAAAAGATTTCTTTGGCTAATGAACCAGCCAAGGTGATGCTACCTCATGCGTATCATTCGGTTACGACCAGCCTCCCCTGCCCCAGCCCCATCCCTCTTGGCAAACCTCACCCCAAACTCTTCATCTGCCTCGGCTTTGCCCACGAAAATGCAAAATTCGGCAACTGAAGCCGCACAGGAACCCTCTCCGCCGGTTCCACCGCGCCCCGGGAGATGTGCCGGGGGGGTGGGGGTGGTCGCGGCCGGCTGGCTCTGCCGCCCACTGCCCTTCGGCCAAAACGCTGCCAAATTTCTTTCTGCATCACCTCTGCTCGCTGGAACGCCGTGTCCCCGGTGGTGGTGGGGAGGAAGAGGAGGAGGAGGAGGGACAGGCTGTTCCGCAGACGTACCTTACCGGGGCTGGGCTCCCCTCGGGCAGGCCCGGGGGGGACCGACCGGCCGCCCGCCGGCGCCGCCAAGGTCAGCGCCCCGGCTCGTCCCCGGTCCCTCGGCCGCGGATACTTGAGAGTTTAAAGAGGCTTTTCTTCCCCGAGAGCGACGCCCGGGGGGGAAGGGGAATGGGCAGGAGAAGGAAGGAGGGGCGGGCAGGGAGAGGCTGGCGGGGCTGGAGCCGGGCGGGGTGCTGGCTCGAACTGGAAAGGAACCGGTCCCAGCCCAGCTGGGGAGGCTGCGGGAGAGGCGGCAGCGCCCGGGAAGAGCACACACCGGTTCCGGCCCCGGTCCCGGCCCGAGCAGCCGCCGCCCGCCATGGGCACGGCGCCTCCCGTCAGTCCGGCGGCCCCGACGGGG
>VZRU01017618.1:362-18296 GCA_013398155.1 Pedionomus torquatus | reverse complement strand
CGGGCAGGGGGGGCCGGGCCGGGATCGCAGGTGTGGGAGGGCAGCGGGAGGGACGCGGGGGCTGTTCGGTAGCGGGGAGAGCTACCCGGCTGTCACTTGTGGGCTGGGCGGGAGGAAGGGGACCGTGTGGATGAAGGGCTGGGGACCTTTGTGGTGCGACCTAGGATGGAGGTCAGGCAGGAGGGTGGGTTTTGGGGAGACAGGGATGCAGAGGCAGGTTTTGCACCAGGCATAGCTTCCTTGAGCTCGGGTCTTGCAGAGCTACCCCCTAATTCTGAGTTTGTGCTGTAGAGTGGGTCTCTGAAGACAGGGAAGATGCCAGAAAGGAAGAAAACTGGGCAATGTAAGCAAGAAGAGGATCAGCAGCAGAAAGAAGAGGAACGGGAGGGTCTCATCGAATTCTACGGTTCCTACCAGGAGCTATTCCAGTTCTTCTGCAGCAACACGACCATCCATGGGGCTATCCGCCTTGTGTGCTCCAAAAAGAATAAGATGAAGACAGCCTTCTGGTCTGTTCTCTTCTTTCTCACCTTTGGCTTAATGTACTGGCAGTTTGGGATCCTCTACAGGGAGTACTTCAGCTACCCCGTCAACCTCAACCTCAACCTTAACTCCGACAGGCTGACTTTCCCAGCTGTGACACTGTGCACCCTGAATCCATACAGGTAAGAAATAGACTCCCAAAGCTATCAACTGCCATGGCTTTTGTGGGCATAGGATAAAAGCATGTACCTGTCTTCTCATCGTCCTTGACTGTCCCTTTCGGAAGCAGTGCCAGTAAAAAGGGCACTTTTCACAGTGCCCTTGCTGCTGCGGGGCATTCACGGGAAAGGCATGTTACTTTAGGCAGCTCTTCTTGGTGGTGTATGTTAGCAGGCTGCACTGTAAACTGCCTCAGGGCAAATGCAGATGCATTTTCTCCTCTCTGACAAGGATGGTAGCCTCCAGCAAGGGGGTGGATTTGCAGCTGGTGGCAGGAATATCCTGAATCACCCCTGCAAACTGCCTTACATCTTATTCTAAGATTTTTATGTGCATGCAGCCCTAAACCTGTAGGTTCCTCTCTCCCCACCATATAGATACAGCGCCATCCGGAAGAAGCTGGATGAGCTGGACCAAATCACCCATCAGACACTGCTAGACCTTTATGACTACAACATGTCTCTGGCACGAAGTGACTGGTCCACGCCATCCACACAAAAGCGTAGCTCAAGGAGCCTGCTCCATCATGTCCAGCGCCATCCACTGCGAAGGCAGAAACGGGATAACTTAGTCAACTTGCCAGAGAACAGTCCCTCAGTGGACAAGAATGACTGGAAAATTGGCTTTGTTCTGGTGAGATCCCTAGATAACCTGTGTCCTACCCAACCCCAGTCTCTGCCTAGGTACTCTCTTGTTAGATCGTTGGCCATGCTTTTCCATAAAAATAAGTCTGATTAATCTACTCTGGCTTTTGCTAATGACAGATAAAGGTAGAGCTGAATCATTTGCCCAACACAATCCTGCTCCCTAAATCCTGTTCCTGTTCACGCAGGCGCCAGAAGTGATGGGCATCTTTACCTAGGTAGGGCAGGGAAAACTTATCTTTCCTGAAGGGGCTGCAGCGACCTTGCAGTTGCCTTTTGGCAACTTGTTTATTAACATAAACGGCAGTGTTGCCCAATAATAGCAAAGGGGAAAGTATTGGATGGCTGTGGGCCACGTGAAATGTGGTCATGGTCACATTTGCTCCTAGGTAGCAGCTTCTTTGCCCTAGGGTATCTATGTTTGCATTTAAAAAGGCAGTGAAGAACTGAAGCTAATCGCTTGCCAGTTAACTAGAGTTCCCACAGGATCACAAAAGGTGTGTTTTTCTGGACACACCCTGGCTCCCTGGTAAAGAATTAAAAGCTTCTGATTTTATACCACATAGAATTTATGTGCAGCAGATCACCCTGCACACCTCACTGCAACCCGCTGTCTCCTGGGTTTTATTCAGCCTTGCTTCTTCACTTAATGTTTCCCTTCCACAGAGGAACTGCCCTGGGTTTGCTTCTCCCCATCCTGCTGATCACCTTTTGGTCAAGCGCAGGAGCCCTGCGGAGCTCATCCACTCCCTCGGGTTCTTCTCCTCCCCAAGCTGAGGGAGCACAGCTAATCCACAGCCACGGCTTTGCCTTGCGGACAAGCCTTCTCTGACATGGCTGGTTTTCTCCTTCCCTCCTCAACAGTGCAGTGAAAACAACAAGGACTGTTTCCATCAGGCGTACTCCTCAGGGGTGGATGCTGTGCGGGAATGGTACAGCTTTCACTACATCAATATCCTGGCGCAGATGCCTGAGGCGAAAGCCCTGGATGAGTCTGACTTTGAGAATTTCATCTACGCCTGCCGCTTCAATGAAGCAACATGTGACAAAGCGTAAGTGGTGGAAACCTCCCACCATATCATTCTAACAACACCCCTATCTTGTGCCTGTGTCCAAGAGGAATTCAGGAAACCTGCATTAGAGAACCTCTTTCTCAAGGTGGGGGTGTTCCTTGTTCATCTCCCATTGTCTCAGATGGTGTTTCATGAGTCTTGTGGGTTGTGCTCACCAGGATCACAGTTCCTGTGACCTGAAACTGTGGACCTCAGTGGATGGTTTCTCTTTTTCTTGTGTTTCATACAAATGAAATGCTTATAGCAGTACAAACTTCAATGTGGGTACAGTGTACAGTGTAGAAATCTCTTTATTCTGCTCTCTACAGTGGCAAAGTGGTACATGTTGGCTCACATGCAAGAGGAGGAAAAGAAAGAGTTGTTACCAAAAAAAAAAAGTAAAAATAATATCCTACTTCTCGCCTGCCATGATGGTCAAAAGCCCTCAAAGAGATAGTGAGATGAAACGTATCAGTAAGGGAGGAAAAGAAGTAGGAAGAGCTAAGAGTTTTGTCACTATCAGGAAGACAATACAGTAATTGCTAGTACTGCTAAAACCCATTTGGGCTCTCAAGAGTTAGCAGCATGAAAAAAACTGGTGTATAAACCTGTCCAGCTCCAGGACATTTTTTACAACACATTTTAATTGGCTTTCCGGTTGGAGTGAGTTTACATAACAAATACTGCCCATCTGCTGTAAGCCCCTCTCCCTGCAGGTGGAAAACAGAGTTGCTCCTTTCAGAAAGCCCTTCCCCTTGGTCTCGCAGCCCTTCTCACCCCATGTGAATGTTTCTGTTCCTATCTCAGGAATTACACCCACTTCCACCATCCCTTGTATGGGAACTGCTATACCTTTAACGACAACAGCAGCAGCCTGTGGACCTCCTCACTGCCTGGCATCAATAACGGTGGGTGAGAGGCACTCTGTGGTGAGTAAGGAGAACAGCTCAGCTCTGTTTTCCCAGGAGTTATGGGCATCCTGATGTGCTTTTGGTGGTGGTGGCAGATTGCAGCCCTTCTCTGTCTCACCCAAGCTGTGTTTTCACCTATGTGGAGACAGCTGCGACTGTCCCTCACTGTTGTCCCTCAGAATGCACTCTCTCCCACCAGTGCCTGATCCTTATGTTTGTTACTCCCTCTGGACCTGTGCTGGTTCTTCCTGAAGTCCTCTGTTGAGCTCCAGTGCTGTGCTCCTGAGAGCCTGATCTTGGTCTCCTCTTTCTTCATTTTCTTGTATCCAGCAACTGAACCTGCTTGTGTTCCCAAACCTCCTGAAATCTCTCTAGGCCCAATCTTCTGGCTTTTCTTCCATCCATCTCTGAGTCTCTCCATGAAATCTCTCTCAATTCCTAGTTCTGCTTTTTCTAAGCTATAGCGAAGAAATCCAGTTTTCTCCTTGAGCCCTTAGCTTTGTCTCTGGCCTCTTTCCAGCCACCCTCCATTGCTGCCCAGCTTTGGTGCAGCCCTTGTTGATGTTTCTCTTCCTTTCTCTCTTACAGACTCACTTCTAGCCATTCTGCTTGCTCTGTTCTCCAGCACAACGGTTGGTCATGAGGTTCCTTGCTCTCTTATATTCCCTCAGGTCTGTCTCTGGTGGTGCGCACGGAACAGAATGATTTCATCCCCCTGTTATCCACGGTGACAGGAGCCAGGGTCATGGTCCATGATCAGAATGAGCCAGCCTTCATGGATGATGGAGGTTTCAATGTGCGTCCGGGTATTGAGACCTCTATCAGCATGAGAAAGGTGAGGAAGCAGCAGGGGTAAGCAGTGGGGATACGAACTTCAGTGGGAGAAGATCAACTTAGTAGATAGATACAGATGTGTTGTCATGGACTCAGTGTGTGTTTAAGGGAGAGGTTTAATCACATGGAGTGAAGGGAGGGTAAGAAGAGGAGCTTACTGGACTAGACATGAAGTATTTGATTGTAATTTATTAGTGAACAATGAAATGGAGGGAAGCAGGGGGAGCTGGCATTCAGAGGAAAGCATAAAGAGCAGATAACTGATGGACAGGCAGCAAGTGGCATGGAAATGTAGAAGGAAGGCAGCAAAGTGCCAATCGTTCTGTATAACGACCATCTGGTATTCCAGGAGATGACTGTGCGTCTTGGGGGCAGTTACAGCGATTGCACAGAGGATGGCAGTGATGTGCCAGTGCAAAATCTCTACTCATCCCGATACACCGAACAGGTAACTCATTATCACTGACCCCATACCAGCTTGTTTCCCTACTTTACTGAAGTGCTTCAGCCCTGTAACAGCCACGCTTGTTCGTGGGCACTGTTAATAGTGTGATGTGATAGAGGGTGCAGTAGGTTTGGTTCCCTTGCTCAACCTTTTCTACCTCATATGCTTCCAGGTCTGCATTCGCTCCTGCTTTCAGCTCAACATGGTGGAGCGTTGTGGCTGTGCGTATTATTTCTATCCCTTACCCACAAGAGCAGAGTACTGTGACTACACAAAGCATGTGGCCTGGGGTAAGTGAACAGGAGGTATAGTAAAGCTCATGCCCACCTAAACCTGTTTGGTCCACCTCATGTGCCAGTACATCTCCTCACTGTCTTCAGTGAGCTTAGTGGTGCGGGACATCCAAAAGACACTCTTGTCTTGGGTGGTTCATCCCTCTGCACTTGTGGCAGGAAACCTCTGGAATCCCGTCTCTGTCACACATCACCTTTTGTATACAAATACTGTGAGCTTACCTGGATTCATTTTCTCTGCTGCCCAGGGTACTGCTATTACAAACTCTTGGCTGAATTCAAAGCTGATGTGCTGGGCTGTTTCCACAAATGTCGGAAACCTTGCAAGTAAGTTTGATCATCAGTCAGGAAGACTGGGAACTCTTCATTCCTAGAGATCTTAGAAAGCATTCACTGACCAGGGCAAAAGCTTGAGTCAACAGCTGAGCTGCAACCTGAAATGATACTTCTCCCATCAGAAAGCCAAAGTGATCAAGGTGCATCAGTGCCAGCTCAGGGATGAGCTCCTGGGGACTTTGCAGAAGCTCAGTGGGAAATGGGCAGGACTTTAGCCTGGGAGGGAGTTCCCAGGTGTATCTGAGGATTGAGAGACCGTGCCTTGTTGGTCTTATGCTTCAACAGCTAACAAGGCCTCTTGTCTTCCAGAATGACACAATACCAGCTGTCAGCTGGATACTCCCGTTGGCCTTCTGCTGTCTCAGAGGTAAGGAGAGGGTTTCCTGGCTCCCCAGAACTGCTCTGAACTCCCAATTAGTCCTTCCTCAACTGGTACTAAACCTATAGGAGGTGACTGCAGTCATATAACACAATTTATTGCACTTTCATTTCAGGACTGGGTTTTTTACATGCTATCACAACAGAACAAATACAACATCACATCTAAGAGGTGAGAGCCCCGTAACAGCGGTTGCATCCAAACCAGAAAACGTACCTGTGGACTGTGTTTCAGGGGGCCATAGTTCAGATTAAATCACTTATGGGAAGAGATGAGGCATGGGACCTATGGACAAGGCCAGTGGATTGGAATCAAAGTAAAGATAAACTAAAACTTTAACAGGGACTCTGAATCCAAGTGAAGAGTCTGAAAAGGGGCTCTGTTAATATGAAAATAGTAAGCCCTAGACTATTGCCATGTAGTAAGGGATGGTGGAAAAGTGGGAAGCAGAGTCGTGGAGGAGTTTTTATGTAGCCAGTATAGGATACCACAAACACTGGGTTTCACAGCACAACCTCAGAAGTGCACTGTAAATCCCAAAGACTGTATTTAGTGCAGAATGGGGGAAGTGTGGAGATCGGGAAAAGCCTCTGGGTGGTATAGATGGGAGCAGGGCAGGGGGCAGAAGGGGACAAAGGAGGCAATTGAGCTTGGTGAAGAAACACAGGGATTGTGGATTTGCGGTTACTGAGCCCACCTTTTATTTACAGGAATGGTGTTGCCAAAGTAAATATCTTTTTTGAGGAATGGAACTACAAGACCAATGGGGAGTCACCAGCCTTCACGGTACACACTTTACTGCTACATCCTCTCTAGCCACCCATTCCTCCATGACATCTCTCTATTGCCAGGCTTTTGTTCCAGCAGCATTGCTGGTAGCCGGGCTCTTTTCCTGTGGCAGGGTGGGAGGAGCCCCCCAGCCCCATGGGGGCACTGTGAGTGGGAGCAGGCAAGGAGGCAAAAGGCTGGAACAAGGGCTATCCTCACTGCCCCTCTCAATCTCTTGCAGGTAGTGACTCTACTGTCCCAGCTTGGGAACCAGTGGAGTCTCTGGTTTGGATCTTCTGTCCTGTCTGTGATGGAGCTTGCAGAGCTAATTCTGGATTTCATTGCCATCACCTTTATCTTGGCCGTACGCTGGTTCCGTTCCCGGCAGCAGCTCTCCCCACCAGGACCCCCTCCAAACAGTCATGATAACACTGCTTTCCAAGACGAGGTGCCAGGTCTCAGTGCTCCACACCGCTTCACTGTTGAGGCTGTAGTGACCACATTGCCATCCTACAACAGCCTGGAGCTGTGTGGGCTGAGCAGGGATGGTGAGGTGGGACACGAGTGAGGCATGGCTTATTCCACAGTTCACATGGGTGGCAATTGGAGCAGAGATTGCACGCTTTCTCTGTGGGACCTGCATTTCCTTATTTCTGGGGTGCCCTACTTGGACCATAGCAGAAGACTGTGCCATGGTCGGTCTGGGTTCATTGCTTTCACTACTGTAGATGAATTCTTTGGCCTCATAAAATACTATTGCTCTAGGGATCACCAGGGATGAGACTTGATCTAGTATGGGGGAGATGTCAACTTAGTTTACTTTCACTCCTTACATGTGCACACCTACATGTGCATGCACGCTTTCTTTTCCCCGCAGCAAGGATGATGCCACAGTTCTGGTCTGTCGTTAATTAAAGAGGTTTGGCAGGTGTGACTGGCCTTCTTTGTGGTATGACAAGGGACAGGAATGACATCTCAGCTGGGATACAGGTCTCTCCACGGGCTGAGTTTGTTAAGCTTTCCCTAAAGTTGGAAAGTGGTTGGCCCTTCCTAATTCTTAATGTCCAGCTTTGATCTGAAGACCAAGTTGCCCACCATGCCTCCTGGAGAGGAAAGGCTACTTGTAAATCCCTGAAAGATGACAGCCACTGACACAATCTCAATTTACATTATGGACAATACTCTGTGGAGGTAGTTGATGCTTGCTGCCACTTTCAGGTTGGGACAAAACACCTCTAGCTGGATAAGGTTTCCCTTTTTAAGCTGCCCATGAGCACTGGTAGATCTTAGCTGTTTAGAAGTCTCCTTCCTTGTGATACACTATACACATGTATGTCTAGCTGTCTGACCATTTCCCAGGGCATTTGGGCTAAATTATTGTCTACATAGGAGCTACAGAAACAAGGTGCCTACACGCATCCTTGAAAATATCCTAAACAGTATCTCTGCTGCCATGATCAATAGGATCAGAATAGCACGGGTCGTGCAGTGCCCACTCTGCTCCACTCATCCCTTCCCTGGTTCACCCACAGAGGCTCTGCTGAGGATTGTGAAGCACAGAAGTGCTGCAAGCTTTAATCTGGGGTGTTCTCAGAAAAAGCTTTAGCCTATTGGAATGGACCATATAGACAACCAAGGCCAGCACAAAGCTGACCTTCTTCTCAGGAAATAATTTGGGGATTTCCACGTAAGAGCACACAACTTACTTTTTTCAGTAAGCTTGCTATTCCATTTTTTCATAAATACTCAGACTTCTGCTGCAGTGATGTTTACACAGCAGTTTATATGGTACCAAGAGAGCAAGGGTGATGTGCTTCACAAACAGGATTATCCACTTGACCAGAAACAAACACAGATACCAGAATTTAAGTGTATAGTTTAAGCAAAGACCTGCAGTACCATGTACCCTGTCACACTGCAAACAGCCTCTTTCGGATTTAGGAACGAGTTAATCATAACAACAGAAAAACTTCAGTTATTTTAAAAATTAAGGTAGATGCACTGCCCTTGTGAAGATAGAAGACTTTACTGCAATATATAAACTGTTGCCTAATTCTTCCCTTTGAGACGTTAAACACGTGCTTGTTGTACTGCTCTTGCCTCAATTACCTAAATGCACTTTTCACTTTCCAGCAGAGATTTTCTTCCTCCTCACAGACATGAACACTAAATTCTTTATTACACAAATGTTCATGGTTTTCCAAACTTCATCCCAGTGGTCAGCTAATGACTTTTGTCTGAAAGTGAAGGTGATGTCTATCCACTGGGAATAGAAACAGTTCAGGAGGTTTCCTTCAGCAAGGTGGGGGTGGGGAGCTGGAGGGAGAGACCTGCAACCATGGACACTTAAGAGGTGTAGAAACATGTAGGGAGGCCTCCACTGACAAAAAATCAGGACTTACACAAATATGTAAAAACAAAACAAAACAAGAAATCCACCTGCAGTGTTTATGGGTGATTTAAAATGAAGAGACGGAATAAGGAAAAATAAAGTCTCAGAATTGCCTACTTAAGGGACTTTCACATTCTGCAAAAGTACTGCCTGAGAGGCAGAGTTAAGAGATAGATTTACTGGCTAAAACAAAAAAAATAAAAAACGTTGGCAACAATTAAAACAACAAAGAAAGGCAAAGAGGAGTTAGGATGGTGCACCCATAGCCCAGTGCTTCATCATGAATTCAGTGCTATAGACTGCTGCCTTCGGTAGTTTCTAGCACATGGATGACCAACAACCTGACACTGGACACATAACTTTCACAAAACCTCCTCCAAATCGAGAAAGAGCAGGCACAACACCTGAAATGGTCTGTGTATACTCATATGTTGAGAATAATCTTTCCAGAATATCAAAGGAGTAAGACACAATTCTTCACATCACATGATACCTTGTGATAACCACAAAATTGATGTGACCCACGGCATCACACATAGTGAAGTGAGTAATTAAAGGAAGATCAATCAGAGTTGGAACTACTTGAAATTTTAAATTCCCTTCAACATCATAAAGAAATAAAGCTGCAGAAGGTGATATATTCCTTGGGGAAGATTGCACCATGTTATTTCTCTCACCTGTAAAGGTGTTAAAATGGAAAATATGGGCTTTGACTCATATACTTAAAGTAGTGACCCCTTTCTGGGTAGCTGTAAATCCAGAGTTAAAAAGCTATACAAACATGAAGCTGTTGTAGAAGTTAGTATATGGATTAGCCCTTCCTGCCCTAAGGATCAGTGCAAAAAATTGCCATTTTGGGAGAAATCAGATGATTCTCCCAGGAGAAACCCTATACTTCTTGTAGGATGACAAGACTACAAACCATCAACTCAACAGATGTATAGGGAGCTCAGTCTGGCTGAAAACAAGTGGCAAGTCCAGCAGTCCTGGAATGAGTGCAGAAAACGGAGTATTTTACTGAGAATGTGAAATACTAGAGAAAAGGGGAAAAAGTGTCCACTTAGATTCATCAGACAGCAAAAGGCAAATTAAAGGTCTGAGCTGGGGTGAATTTGTACAAGAGAAAGTCAAGGGAACTGTAAATGCAGCTGTAGGTCATACAATACTGAAGAATGGCATGTTTTGTCTTTTTGGACCAGGAGCATCTGCCATGTAGGAGGAAGGCAGAAGAGTAGGAATAAAAGTGCTTGAATGGGGAAGGGTAATGTAGGAGGAAAATAATTTTGTGGGTAACCTGGAGTATTAAGAGTGGTTTGGTTTGCAGGAGCAAACAGCACAGAAGTGAGTAGCTCCATGAGCACAAGGAGGAGAATGGGAAAAAAAAGGAAAGTTTGTATGATGGGGAAATTAAAGAGGGAGGGGAGGAATGAGTGTTTAGGAACTTAATAACAGAGGAACTATGGAAGTGTTTGAGGCTGCTGAAATACAAGGAAAGAGATGTGAGCTCTTTCAGGATGTGAAACAACCCACAAAGACAAGGTATAAAGGGCCTCGGTGTCTGTGGGACTGCAGTGGTAGCAGACACTTGCAAGTTGATTGAGGATGAAGAGCATTTGGAAATCACATGGTAGCAGAGAAGAGGGATACAGGCAGTCTGGGAAATGCAGAGATGCTGAAGTTCCTGAGGGCTCTAACTCTGTAATTAGATTAATTCAGATGAACCAAGAAGCAAATAAAAAAACCACAAACCAAAACCTTGGAGCATAATGAGACTGGGGGAATAGAAAAAAAGTACTGGAAGAAGGAAAGAATGGGCCAGCCCCTCCAGGAAGGAGCAAAATTAAACACAGGATGCTTGAGAAGGCAGGGAACACAAGGACAGAGCTCCACAGGCAGGCATGTCCTGCTATCTGATGAAAACTTGTTCCTTGTGTGGCTGTCAGAATTTGACAGATACCAAAATTATTTTTCCCTAAGACTTAAGGTAATACAGGAAATGCATTTGTGTATGGAAGCATGACACAAATGTGTCTAGAGAAGCTATAAAGACAACCAGTTCTGAAATTAAGCAATAAATTTAGAAGAACTAAATTCTTCTTGTGGGAGTGCTTCAAGAAGCTGGACAGATATATGCAAGGTTTGTCTACAGAGATTGAAGCCAAATCCTGAAGGAATTTGAGGAAGGAGTTATGAGGCTCTTGGGACAGGTCTAACAAAATCTAAGAGGTGAAGATATGCTACACCAAGAAATTAAAAGGGCAGCACTGCTGTTAGTGAAAAGACAGAGGGAACCATGGAGACCAGGAACACGCCAAAGGGATGGCTGTTCAGTCCCACAGTTCTTTATACTTAGCAATGTTCAATATTTAAAAGGGTATTGTGATTATTAGAGGAAAGAGCTTTTAGCTTCCAAATACATACTTAAAGGCAATGAACTAAAGAAAGCTTAGTATCTGGAGATTATGACAAATTTACAAAAAAAAGTTATACAAGTGCTTTTGTAAAAGAAGCCTGGCAGGAGAGAATACGGAAAGACAGAGTCATTTATGCTGCTTCAAGAATCACTTAACAGGTCTGGTCTATGCACTGAAGGAAGAATGTTACGGGGCTGTTCACACTGGGAAACTGGGGAGCAAATAAAGGCATTCTGAATAACTACCTTTGGCAAAAAAAAGTAGGTCAAAGATTATCAGAAGTATAGCAGCTGAAGTGCAACTTGGTTTTGACTGGTATATGGGAAGTTTTGTGAAGGTACCCACTTACATCTTCCTAGAGGAACCATTGTAGGGAACCTGGAAGAAACACTGGGCTCAACTCGGGTATCCAGACACAGCAGAGTTGTGTGTTTCATAGCATCTATATCTTTATCTGTTACACCTCTCAGTAATTACTTGCTTAGAGGTCAGAACAAGAATAAAACCTCTGTATTGCTCCATTATTGTTTCTCACTGCATTAAGGCTTCCAACCCCAGCAGACGCTTCAGAGCACAGACCTCTTGTCACTTCACAGAGAAGCTGGGTCTGTTAAACAAGTGGTGATGCTGCATTCCTACTCTGAAGAAAAATGTTTTGGGTCTTCCCCACTATCATTTGGTTACTCTCCAGCTAGGACAAGAAAGCAACATACATCCCTGACTGATGAGAGCATGCAGCTTTCTTCCATCGGTGCGCAGAAGCCTCAGGAGAGGTCAGAACAAAGCTTTGGGCATCTAGAAACATGAAGATTTAAGTCACATCCATTTAAGAGTAGGGCTGATGCCTCATCAAATCTGAAGGTGTCTAGATGATGCAGTTGATATAGCAGTTGCATATTTAAAGGCACAGCCTGAATTTCTAATTATACTTTTAATGAGCTACAACACACTTGGCAGGAATTGTAGCATGACTAGTTCATTCAGGTTGTGCAGGCCTAATCTGTGCTGAAGTTTAGACTGTACCTGCTACTTTAATTCACCAGCTGATCCAGGCACCCTCCTCTCCCAGGAAGGCTTTGGCTTTGAAAGAATTAGCTTAGCTGCATTGCTCCAAATTCACACTGGCCATATATCGTTCTGGTAGGATTTTGGTGATGCTTAAGACCGGACAAAGACTGGTTGTAAGGGAACCACAAGCAACAGGGAGCACCATTTTACAACCTGAAGTTTGTATCAGCGGGAGCAGACATAAGGGCACCAGTACCTTGTTTTAAAATAAGTCCGCACTGAACAAAGCTCTGTAATTTCTTTTTAATGAGTTTCAAGTGTACAGTGAAGTAAAACAAGGCAGCACTTACCTTAATTCCAGCCATGCTCCAAAATAAGCTGTGAACAGTGTCTCACTCTTGGATCATGAACTAGCACTAGGAATTAGTCCTAGCACTAATTGTTTTCTGACAGGTTGTTGAAATGCAAAAGAAGCACAGCCCAAGGAACGAGAGCTACCAGCAACACACCCTCCCATTCAGGGGGACTACCCCCCCATATGCCATACAGTTACTGGACATTTGGTGGTTAGAGCTGGATTGGGCAGCCTTTTCCCCAGAGATGCTGGTCCATACATCTTGTTACAGACTTACCACGGAGTCAGCCTAGCACACGGTTCCAGCACAACTGGAACTACCATCATTGTAAGGGAAGACTACCCACTGCTTTGAGGGCCAAACTTCAGGTGTAAGTATAGTAAGGCAGTGACCCAAACCAAAAAGTTCCAAAAACAGTTCAGTATCCCAGCCCCTCCCCACCCACTGACAGACCAGACAGACTCAGTAAGGTGGTGAATTGTGTTTCTTAGAGACCATTTAAAGTACATGAGCTGATTACTATAACATGCCAGAGGAGATTACAGTTATGTTTATAGAGGAAGGAAATAAACTGCACGTGCGTGAGTGCTATAATGCTGTAGACAGCGGAGTCCCTTGCTTTTACTCAGAGGGCCTTGGTGATTTTTCTTGCCCATGCATAGAGACACAAAGGAAGGGAAAGGGAACAAAAGAGGCAACATACAACATCTAAGAGAAAGAAATGGAAGAGATAGCCTAGGGGAACCTCAGGCCCCAGAGGAACAGGAGGAATGGGGCACCAAAGGCTTGTTTAGAAGAGTTCAAGAGAATTGCTGGTCTGGGGGCCTCAAGCTTGTATGCCTACCCCCTAAAATGATAGCAGTAAGTAGTACAAGCAGGCCCTGGCTCCTCTTCAGTAGATGCACTTCTGACCGTCCATCACATCTCAGTTCCACAGGGAATTAGGGAAGTGCTCAGGGGACGAGGGCTGCTTCACTCCAGATCTTCATCTCTGCCCTCACCCAAGGTGGAGAGGGATGGCATTGCAGGGAGATGAACTCAGCGCAAATGAAATGCTGGGGCATGGAAGTGAGCATGCAAAACCTAGCCCCTTCCCAGATGCCCTGTGAGGAGGAAAGAGGCTTCCCTAGCACATCCAATGAAACAAAAAAAAGCTTCTGCTCCTCACAGCTTTTGTACTTCACTCCCATCTGGGAACTCCAGAGATGTTTTCCCCTGCCCCCTCGCATGCTCTTTAAGCTTAGACAGATCACAGTGTATTCTAGAACCGAGGTAGAGCTTCCTAAACTAAAGTGCCCTCTTTCCAGTCTAGATTACAGGCTACAGCTCAGCTTGTAAAAGACAAGATGCACTTTCCTCAGAAGACTATCTGCAGAAACTGAGGAACAGGGCAGCTCATTTAACCCCAGGTTTGACAATACACTCAAGCAACTCACAGCTTTGGTTATTTTTGAAGGAGGAGAACAAGGGGATTGCTTATAAAAAGCCACAGCATTCCATGCTGCAAGTTTACTTCCAGCAGAGACCACTTTGGATCTAAATTCAAGAGAACTCATAGCAAGTTGGAGGATTTCAGTTTGATAGGTAAGATCTCTAGAGATCTAAGCTGCCAAACTGGGACATCTGATGTCACTTTGCAATACCCACGTCCAGAGCAGCATTTCCCTTCGAATCCCCAACAAACCATTTCAAGTATTTGCCAACTCCTGCTGCATGCTAGGACTTTGTAGTAGCAGAAACAGATGAGGTATTTGTAATCAGAAAGCTGTGTGGCTCATTCAATCTTATGCGGAATACCTCCAGTCTCCTTCACCTCCATCTGCTATGTAGCGGGCTTCCTTTGACATTCAACCCAGTAAGACAAAAGCAGACCATTCCCACTCTGCCACTACCCCCAAAGTCTTCCAGGAAGCAAAAAGATAGTAGACAGCCACAGGGTCCTGGCTTGTGTCTGCATAGATGTAAGGAATATTTGACACCCCCCCACCAAATTCCTTACTGTTGTTTTTTTTTTTCTTTTTTTTTGTTCCTTCTGGCAGATTTTACTCCCACACATGCCTTCTAGATAGTAACAAAACTCCTTAGTCTGTTGCACTTGACTGAGGTAACGATGTAGGCTCTCCTTTATAATAACTGAAATGGCCATGTTCAGATAGCAAATCATCTGAAAATAAGGACAGGCAGAATAAATTGCTTCTTTAAGTGCTCATCTCTCCATGGCTAGAGAAACCTAGATGACTATATGTAGCTCAGTCAGATGGCTCACAGTCACTGACCACCACAAACTAGCCTTTATTTCAGAAGCTCAGTGAAAAGCTTAAGTCATGCTGCCACTCTTTCTAGGCAGAATACTAAAGAATCTCACATGCTGAAGTCCTTCATCCCCAAAGGCACCGCATTAAGGCATTCTTATTTTGCTACAGGTTTATTTGCCACATAGGCACTATTTTACAAGCTGACACCCAAAAAAACAAGCTGCAAAAATTCCCTGCAGAAGAGCAGGAGCATTAGCTACCCACTCCTCCTCTACTTCCCCTTCCTCTAAACTCAGATGACCCTCCCTAAAGCTGCAGCAGCTGTTGAAGAGTCTAACCATGTTCAGTAGAGAGCTTCAGAGTCCTATACAGAAGACAAATTAAAACAAATAAAGAAAACAATGAAGAAGCTAGGTGGAAGGGAAGGAAAGATTCAGGGGCAAGAAGAGACAGGCAAGGCGACAGGGGACAGTAGGCTGCAGACTGAAGGAACTACATTCAAGTAAAAAAGTAGACTGGAGACAAAGCAATAGGAAAAAAAAAGGAAAGAACAGAAGGGCAAGTTACACCAAAGGTCCCCCAGAGACTTCTAAAGCCCACCCAAAAGAAGGGACTTGCCAACCCACCCACTCCAGAGTAAGTGTCCCTCATACTTACAGGTTTACCTGATCTGGCAGACAGAAATTCCCATTTCTACAGTGATGGCCACCCCCAATTCCTTCCATTACTATGTAAAGCACACCATTCCCATAATAAGTGTGGGAGTTTCAGCACCACAACCACCTCCCTTCCCCAAGAACTGAAGTTAACACTAAAGCAACCAAGACCCTCCATATCTCAAACCAAAAAGAAAGAGTTTGAAGTAGTCTAGAGTTGATGCTTCATCACCTTTGATCCTGAGCGTTTTGGTACTTACTTACAATCACCACCACCACAATGGCACAAATCACTCCCATCATGATCATCATCTGGAGAGAGAGATTGTCAGAGAGTAATAATCAGAACAGATTAACAAGTTCACATCTTCCCTGACAGCCAGGGAACACAAGACAGACCCTGAAGGTAAGACAGCCAAGGCCTCAAAGTTGTTCCATAGTGAAAGAATCCTAAATATTTGAAATAGTTATGAAACCCCAACTATCCTCTCAAAGCCCTGCAGGAGAGGACTGGCCCAATTTCCTCCTGATGGAGATCATGGTACTAGAAAACTCACCTTGCAGTTCTTCCACCAGTACTTCCTTTTGAGTTTTGCCGCACTACTTTCAAATTGTGAGGCACCAGCCTGAAGTGCATCTGCCCGGTCATCTAGCTCTGACAGTTTCTGGTCTCGTTCCAGCACCTTGTCTACATTTACACGCATTATATCAACTACCTGCAGAAGGAAGAATAGTAGCAGCAGTTATAGCAGTAGAGAGAGTTGAAAAAGTAAGAGAGGGAACTTGGTCAGTAAACTGAGATACTAACAAGTAAAAGGCCCAAATAAGGCAAAAACATCGGGTGAAAATAGCTTTCAAGCCATTGCTTACTTTGAAGTGGGAAAGGAATCCTACACTCCCTGCTAAAGTATCAGTTCAAGTACACTCAAACCAGGTCCTCAGCCTCACATTATCACCTGTTCTCAAAAGGTCTCAAATACAGCAAGCCTAAGCCTTCCAACTCGTGAGTGTAATCATATGCTCACTCCTGAATACCTGCAAAAATAACTTAGAGCTACATGTTGCTGCCCCAATGAGGCATAAAATCGTTACTGCATAACAGCAGTCACACTACAGATACTGATCCTGGAAAGTCAGGCAAGGTTCCTCACACATGACACATTGAGCCTGCAAACCAACGGTTCCCTTGAAGGAGGCAGGGATTAAGAGTTGTCCTGGATGCTGTATAGCTTTATTTCCATAACAGATGCATGATGCAAGGTACCAAGAATCTAACAGCCTTGCTCCTTAGAAGAATTAAGCAGCTTTTAAACATAAAGCAATTTCATCCCTGCTTCAGTTTGCCATTATACTTCAAATATTTTCTAGCATTGGTGTTACAACAGCATCCATCCCCTCAGCAACAGATGCCTGTCAAGAACACGGCTGCTGCAGAGCAACAGAAAAGTCCAGGCAGCCTTCAGGCAGTTGGTATGGCTGGTAGAGCCACTCACCTCCTCCACTTGGGCCTGCGTCTGCTGCAGCCGGCGATTACTGCTCAGGTTAGGGGGTGGCCCAGGGGGGCCTCCACCAGGGGCTCCCCCCTCGGGGGCCCCGGGAGCAGGTTGCTGAGCTGGGTCAGACCTAGAAAAAAAAAAAAAACAAACATACACAGGCAAAGAGAAAACCTAGTCAGCTGCTCAGGAGAGAGGAACCCCTCTACTCCCTCCAAATCCACCCAAACCCCGGTGTCCCCAGGCCGGGGCAGTGCTGGCAGCTGCCCTGAGGGCCTGCGCCTTCCCCGGGTGCCAGGATCAGGCAAGGCAGGAGGAAAGGCTGGCCCGGGAGGGCAGCAGAGACGGCCCAGCCCCAGGGCTGGGGGGCCGGCTTGCAGGGTGCGGTCGTGCCCAGCGCCGCCGCCTCCCAGGGAGGGGGCTGACAGCCGCCTGGCCGCGGGGAGGTGACCGGGAGGCAGCCCGCAGCGCGCCGCAGCCGCCGGGAAGGGGATGGGGCCACGGCATCAGGGAGACGGCGAGGGGACTCCCCGCAGGGCCAGCAGCCCCCGGGCGGTCAGGCGCAGCGGTGGCCACCGGCCAGGTTAGAGGCGAGCGGGAAGGGGGCGCGGTGGCCCAGAGCCCCACAGGGTGCCGGTGAGGGGCGGCTCGCCCACGCACCCCCACCTCCAGGCGGCGGGCCCTCAACGGGCGCCCGGCAGGGGATGCGGGACCGGCCGGGCGAGGGGGCGGGCGGGGCGGTGCGGACAGCCCTGNGGCGGGCGGGGCGGTGCGGACAGCCCTGCCTGCGGCTGCTGCAATGCGCCACTCAGCCCCGCTACCGGCCAGGACGCGGGCTCCGCGCTAGGCCCGTTCCCTCCCGCTCTCACCCAGCCACCCCTAAGCCGCGATGCGCCCGTCGCAGCCCGCCAGCCATCGGGCAAAGACTCACATCGCCGAGCCGGAGCAGGACCCCCGGGCGCACCGCCGCAGTCCCACCCGCACCGACGCCTCACA
>VZRU01017614.1:207115-270336 GCA_013398155.1 Pedionomus torquatus | reverse complement strand
GGCCCTCTGCTGGACCCATTCCAATAGGTCCGGATCCCACCTGAAGACTGGGGTGCCCTTAGCCTGGCAGCTGGGCAAGGCCCTAGCAGGATGTGATCTGCGCCCTACCATGAGCTTCATTCACTCTCGCTTCCTGGTGAGGGTGAACTGTGAAGGAATCAAAGTCTTCTATGAAACAGAATTTGAAATTAAGTTGTTCATGGTTGGGAACCTACTAATTTTCCAGCAAGCACTGACGTTACTTTATGACGATGGCTGTATTAAAAGGAAGTGCCAGGCTGTATGTAGTTTTTCCTTGTCCTGGGATGACTTTGGTGATTGTCTGGTCCTACCAGAGCTGGGCTGGCTGGGGCGGCTGGGATAGGGTGCAGTTAGGCCTGGATATACCC
The DNA here is from genome assembly GCA_013398155.1 of Pedionomus torquatus. Taxonomy (NCBI): domain Eukaryota; kingdom Metazoa; phylum Chordata; class Aves; order Charadriiformes; family Pedionomidae; genus Pedionomus; species Pedionomus torquatus. The sequence goes on along the minus strand of VZRU01017614.1, from coordinate 269,947 downwards.
AAGGATGGAGACCCCAGAGCCTTTCCGGGAACAGATTCCAGTCACTGATAGCCCTTGTGGCTGAAACATTGTTTTGTGATATCTAATCGGTGCTTGTTTTTACGGTCTGTGTCTTACTACACTTGTGCAAGTTTTTTCTCTCTACCTGCCCACCAGGTACTCAAAGATGTCAGTAAAGTCACTTTTATTGCCTATTATTTATGTCTTCTCTTCATAGAACTGAATCAAGATGGCTCGTTCATCCTCTGTCAGCATGCATGATCCCAGGCCCCCAGTTATTGTGCTGGCTTTCTGCTGGGCTTCCTCCTGTTATTATTCCTTGCACTGGGAAGCCCACAGCAGGGCACAGCCTGTCAGAGGCAGCCTCATAAACGTCGCGTGGAAGGAAACAATTGTGTGTGCCCAACAGAACAGAAGCTCAGTTCACGTCAAACTTTGCGGAACTTTGGTAGCATTAGAGCTAGACAAAAACAAGTATGTTGTTACCATTAAGAATATGGCACAAATTTCTTTTTTTCCACCGGAAAATCCCAAGAATTTTCTATGCACATATTGATAAACTTGATACCAGTGCGTGGTTAAGATGCACTTGGTATATAACGTACCTATCTGCAGATTCCCAGTGCAAACCTGCCACATCGTGTTCAGAGCAGGGACTTGATGCTGTCAAGTAGAAATGTAGGCCAGCTAGATTCAGAGCTGGAAGTAAGCACCAGCCTTCTGCATTGTTGTCAGTTCTGGAAATTCTTTTTCACTGTATGTAAAAAGTAGAGGAAGCATTGCTTTCTTGGGTTTGTTTTTAATAAAGAAGCAGTTAAAAACATTTCTGACCTAGGTTACTGTTAATTACTTAGTGCATGTAAATCCATGTTGCTTGATGACCTGTGGTGGATATGGTGGTTTGAACAACCTCCTCATTTTCTGTTTGGCAGCTGGATTTGCCCAATAGGAAGCCAGCTGGGGTTATGTAGCTTAACTTTGAGACAAAACAGGTGCATTAGAAGGAAGTGCCATATGTTTTCTACTCACCTTTGAAACAGCTGAGCTGACAGGCTACATGTTACACAACAAAACTCTGTTATTTGAATGGGGAGTGTGTATTTAAGCTAACTAGCCCGTGTGGTTTATGAAAAATACCTGTTATGTATTTGTTCACATGGGTGTGACTTGACATTGCTGTCTATGTTATACACATTTTATTCTGATGATCCCATGACATCTTTGGATGAAAAAACTTAACTAAAGCACCATGTGCTATCTGCTAAAATGACAATGTTGCTGAGAGAAGGGTTACTTTTCATAGTTTTTGGTTTTTTATCTCACATGCTTTTTTTGTCACAATGATGGCATCAGTGGTCTCAAGGTGCTCAGCCAATGTTTATCATCACATAATATTCAGACTTAGCCCTTCCTTTTGTAAACATTTATTATCCCTGAACAATTGCAGTCTTGCTTTACCAGTATTGAAGGTTTTCTGTGCCAAAATTGTATGTGATTGTAACTTGAACGGCTATTTCTCTGAGGTTGTATGGAGCCTAATTAACACACTTTAAAACACTTGCAGAATAAGCAAGCTAATCTTCTAACCACGTGGCAGTTTTACTTGTTGTCAGCCTTGTTTCTGAACACTTAAATGGTTTTGAATGCCTCATTCAACCCTTTCAGAATTCATTGATCTGTTAGGATGCCCAACAGATTGTGGCATGCTGACACTGGATTTTTCTGGGAGCCCTTCTGAATTTTATCTTAAACTTCCTACATGGAAGGTAGATCGAGGACCCTACAATATTAGATTGAAATGCAGCCCAGGCTTGAGATTTTACAGTCTAGCAGATGTGTGTGTTTTACCCTTATTGTTAAAAATTGTTTGTTGGACTGACAGCAATAGTTTTATTGACACAAAGAACTAGTTTGATTCATAGAAGGGTATAGTACATATATAAGCCAGGGCGTTCTTCAGGCTAGATTATGGCAGGAAAGTCAATAATGTTGGGATTTATTCACCGCAATTCTTTCTGTTAATTTCTGTTAATGTCTGCCAACAGTGTATGGGTTTCTACAGACCATGATGAAATTGAGAAGGTGGCAAAGCAGTTTGGTGCTCAGGTTCATCGCAGGAGCCCTGAAGTTTCTCAAGACTCCTCAACTTCTCTAGAAGCTATCAGAGAGTTTCTTAATCATCATCATGGTAAATCAGTAGTAAAATATGCCCAGCTTTTATGTTGTGGCTCAAAGGGATAATGTACTTCTTATTTAGAAAAGGAAGTAAAGCCTTTACTTACAAAGTAGAGCCTGGAAATACTCTCCTTTTCTTTGGTGGCATCCACTCTTACCACACTTTGCAGTTGAGTGTATTTTTGTAATATGTTGTAAATATATTTTATGTATATTGGCTGCCTGGAAGGACTAAATATATTAAGTACATTGTAAATATATTACAATAAAATATATTGAATATATTTTATTTAATATTGTAAAAATATTCATTGTTTCATAAATACTTGTTTTGTTTTTCTTTAGAGGTTGATATTGTAGGAAATATTCAAGCAACATCTCCCTGTTTACATCCCAGTGATCTTATAAAAGTGGCAGACCTAATCCAGAAGGAAGGGTTTGATTCTGTCTTCTCTGTTGTGAGACGGCATCAATTTAGATGGAGCGAGGTAAAAAAAGGAGGTAATATCTAGTTGTTTCTGGTTACAGTTATACTTCATCCAATTTTTTTTCAAATGGTTTATTTTCATACTCAGTATTTCCATTAGGAAGTGATACCAGCGGCGAGGGAGTTCTTGGGGAGGCGTGAGATACCTTAGAAATTCCTTTTAAGTAGTGCTGTTTTGATATGACTTATATTACAGTTCTCAGCCTCTCTGTAATTGTTTTGTAGAAATTAAAATGTTGTTAACTTGTCTAGGCTCAAAATGTAGCTCCCAAAATCTTTACAAGTTAACTTCTGCTTGCTGGGTGTTTGTGTGCATGTAGCTATGACACTGAGGTCCTGCCTTAATAAGGAAGGTGCTTGTTTTTCCTATGCAGTGTCTAACAAATTGCAAATAATGTGAGGTAAAGTCTTAGTGAACATGGGATGGCAACTTCCTAGCCTGGAGACTTAGGTTTTGTTTCAGCCTGCTAATTTGGCTGCTGACTTGTGCTAAATTGCAAACTGTCTTTGAGTCATAAAGGCTGAACTCATGTTAATGAGCTCATACAGAAGGATATGATTATTTTTCCCAAGAAAATATACCTCTCGGCTACGGTTGCCAAGATGACTATATGACTGTAGATAGAACTCTTTATTTACAAATGAATATTGTTCCTTGTTTCTTTAAAAACATTGTTCCTTGTTTCATTGAACATTGTTCCTTGTTTCTTCTTCTTTTGTCCTTCTACAAAAATCTATTTTGCACATTATCTATGTTGGTTTTGCTTTTGTGATGAAAGCAGAAATGTTTGCTTCTTTTTCTCATAACGGTTAATGCAGATACTGCCACATCGTTATTTTTATTTTTCAAAAACAGTTGCGTTCCTCAGACATTACAATTATTATGCCAAGATGGAAAAAAATACCATCTGAAGCATTTTATATGGGTTTACAAAGCATCTTGCTGTAAACCAGCTTGGAAAATAAACAAAGTTTGATATTAGGGATAAACTGGAATAAGCAGTTAACTTGAACATTGTCACAGTTCCTCATAAGAGGAGAAATATGACACAGTTTGTTCATAAAGTAGAAGAGGAATATTGAAATTGTGGGTGGCAGTCTTGGGTTCTGTGGATTGCATTTTAGGCAACCAAGTGAAAGTCCAGTTGGCATCTTGAGATGCTAGAATGGACATCTGTGAAAGGCTAAATCTTATTTGCATGTACTGTGTGGCTTTCTGAAGTGATCATGTGCAGCCTAGTCTCCATAGGTTGATTATTAAAGTAAAAAAAGTCTCAAGGCCTACTTAAAAGAGCAAATAATTGTTTACTATAAAATGACATCTAAGTCTCTTAAGGTGGTGAGAGATGAAGTCATTCAGTTGCAAGAAGTATATGTGAGAAGAACAAGGAACACAGCGTGCAAATATTAGCAGCTTAAGGGTAAAATCAAGTAGCCTTTCAGGAGTATGGTGTTTCAGGTGACAGTGATTTGCAGGAGCATTATACAGTTGAGTATTGTACTCTTTGTGTGTTTTTGTTTGTTTGTTTTTGGTTTGGTTTTTTGTTTGGTTGGTTTGTTGTGTTTTTGTTTTTTTTTTCCAGGCAGCTTCAAAATACTGATTATGTTAAAATAATTTTATATCTTTTCCTGTGCATTTCTGTTGTTCCATCTGCATTAAGGTTTAACACTAATGCACCCTGAAAGCAAAAGGTGTCTTTCTCTGACTGGAAATCTTGACTTCATTAAGCATAAAACTCTAGTGTATTTATGAAATACAAGGTGTGTATATATACTAAAGCCTCAGGATGTTTTGGGTGTTTGAGAGTGCCTGCACGCACTACTGTCATTGATAACAATAGAGGATCTTAAGGGTCTGTGGTTGTTGAAAGATACTAGTTTGTTTATTTTTGGACACTGATTAAACCACTTATGAAATACAATTTGTATCTTTAAATAGGAAGTGTCTGGGGACAGTGCCAGGATGTTTTCACAGGCAAAATTTCTTCTCATATAGTCTTTTTTCACCTTCTAGATTTCAAATTGGTCCTCTCAGCTCTCAGAGTTCATTCAGGGCATTCTTGGGTTTAGGTGTAGGTAGCTGAATGGTTTTCTTCGTGTTTACCCTCACTGCAAGTTAAACCCCTTCCTATCATGTACTAGTAGAGTAGGGAAGGAGACAGTATTTCCTTCACATTGGTGAGGGCAGTCTAGAAGAATGTTCCCCCTCTTCCTTTTAGTAACTGGTTTTGGAGCTGCCACCCTCTTTGGTTTGTTCTTTTTAAGCTTGAAAAATTTTCTTTTCGTCTGCTAGCAATGGAATTTGTTATCCACAGTTCAAAGAAGGGGCAAGCAATTCAGTGGTTCTGTATAAAGCTAAGCAACAAGAGGCAGTAATAAAACAAGTTGGTGACTGAATTGTGTCATTAATTTTTCAACAGAACACTATTTAAAGAAAGTTGAGAGACTCTGAGTGGGGATTCTCTCTGACTTTTTTTTGGTCATTTTTCTCTGTTCAAAGAAAACAAGATGACTGAGCCCCAAAACCTGAATCCAGCAAAACGATACCGGAGGCAAGATTGGCCTGGGGAGCTGTATGAAAATGGCTCATTTTATTTTGCCAAGAGGCATTTGATTGAGAAAGGCTACTTGCAGGTTAGTGCTTCTGTTTTTCATGCTCTTTAGAATAATACATCTTTTACTTTGTTATAGAGGGTTCTGAATTTAATAATGCATTTCTGTTTGGGTTGTAGTCAGTATGAAGTGAAAACACTTTGACCTCTGGACAGTTTGCTTATTATGTGTAACTTAACAGGGCTAGCTGTACCTGGGGCAGCTCCAGTAACAGCATCCTCCACAGCAAACAAATTTATACAAAAAGTATATATATATACCAGTGGTACATATATATATATACCAGTGTATAGCTATAGCTATAACAATACAAAACTGAATTTCACATCAGTTCACCATGATCTAAGTGTGTATCTTATAATTAATTTTAGCGATATTAAGGGTGTGAGACTGCCCTGCATGCAATGTCATAGGCCTCTCATATAAATTTGTATTCTTGGCCAGTTTAGCCTTATGCCAGTTTTGTACTGAAACTTAAACAGTCATTTTCCTGCTGTCTATGTCCCGGTGTAGTAATGCAGAATAGTTGTATTTGCTTCAGCTTTCATTTGTCTACAAGTATAATCTCTTAGTTTTCTCATGCAAGACAAGTTCTCAATCTTACAGAGCATTTCCAGTATTTTTTCAGCACAGCTGAAAAAAAGCCCAGTGTAGGTATTTCCATATTTCTAACGGGAATACCTTCCTAGGTATGTCAGGAATACCAGTCTTCTTTTTATAAAAGACTGGTATTTTTATAATACCAGTCTTATTTCAGTCTTTTTCAGACACCTCACTAATGCAGAGATTCTAGCTTTAGGTCTCTATAGTTTGCATAGACCCATGTATTGTCAGCCAGTGCTCTGTGGACTTGCAGGCATTGATCTGGATCGTACAATTGTGCTGAAATCTACATTCTATGGAGGCTGAATTGTCTGAGGATCAGGGCTTTTAGTTTTTTTAATTACATTGGGGTATGGCAGATTTTTTTTCCAATTGAAATTAAATCTTTGTGTAGATAGCAAACAAAAAAATAAGCATATTCTTTGTAAGTAAATGTTAAAGATATTACTACTTTACTGTATTAAAAGACCCGTGAAATCAGTGTGGCATAATGACTGTAATGCCTAACATCTTTCTTACATGCTTTCTCTAGTTGTAAAAGGAAAATATTTATTAACTATTGCCTATAGCTGTTGTTTCAAATGCTTGGTTCTGTATCACTGGCAAAAACACTTATTATTGATGGTTCACTTATATTGAAGCTACTGTGACCACTGTGCAACCAGATACTTATCTTTCATTACATGGTACTAGATTGTACGGCTTTGTATTAACCCAAGCAGAAAATTTTAATGGGTTCTATTTTATTCAGGGTGGTAAAATGGCCTACTATGAAATGCGCGCAGAGCACAGTGTGGATATTGATATAGACATTGACTGGCCTATTGCAGAGCAGAGAGTATTGAGGTAAAAGCACATTTTATTCCCGTATTTCTTTCATATCTCTCATGGTTTCAAAGTGTGGTCATGTGAATTCATAATATAAGTAATCAAAATCAAAGCTACAAAAAAACCCCAAAGATAACTGGACAATTTTATTTCTGCCCATCATCTGAACTACCTTTTTTTTTTTTTTTTAAATAAAAAATGTTCACCTTGGGGAAAAGCATAAGCCCCATTATACCATAGAAATGTGTTAGCGTTAGCTCTGGCCTTTCCACCTGAGTTGTCCTAGGCTTCCATGGTCTGGACCACATTTATGACATGACTGAGTGTTCATGCAGAAGGCATGAGCTAATTACATCTTGCCAGCTGCCTTTTCTTTCCAGCTACTCTGCACCTCTCTAAGCAAATAATGAGTGGAGCGGATGATTTTTTGTGCCTTTTTTCATCCTTTACTCCATCCTTCATGTCCTTTACTTTATTTGGTTTTGCCCCAAATAGATGTTACAGAACATAGCCACTTATGCTATGGAAATAAATCTCATCCTAATTTTTAAATGTCAAGCATAACTGAGCTATCTTTTAGATTGTTCTGTTTTTTTCTTTGAAGAGGGAGAATATAGTTAGAGAATGAAGATGATGAGAAAAGACATTAGAAAAAAAAAATTCAAAGCTGATTCTTTTGTCTGAATTGTATTTGAAGAAATTTGGTTACGTAGTGTGCAAAAACTTCCACCCTAAAAAGATTACTTCTTTGTCTAGCTTTGGATATTTTGGCAAAGAGCCATTAAAAGAGGTGAAGCTATTGGTTTGCAGTATTGATGGATGCCTGACAAATGGTCGCATTTATGTGACAGAAGATCAGAAGGAAATGGTCTCCTACGATTATAGAGATCTTGTTGGTATCAATCTATTAAAGAAAAGAGGAATCCAGGTAAGTGCTGTTCTGAAGCGTGAGGCTTATTTATGATGTAACCTGAACATACAAAGTTTCTAAAATCCCACAGGATAAAGTTTGAAGTTTCTTCAGAGTACGTGTGACCAAGTAGCATGATACATTAGCTCAGGGTTGGGACAAATAGTGTTCTTGATCCTTTAGAAGAACACAAGTGTTTAGAGAAATTGCTCAATCTCATTCTCTTTTTGTCCTGGAAAAATATGCAAAGAAATTTTTATGGTGTTTTGCTGGCACCGGTCATAGTGTTCTGTGTAGGCTAGATGCTCATTAACTAGAAGTCAGCTTTATCAAGCAGGGATATGTTGTTTCCTCTCAGATACAGAGGAGGAGGAGGAAATAACCAGGCAAGTTACTTGGTTCATCCTAAATTGCCAGTGATTGTTACAAAGAGGGGAAATCAAGCCCCCAAACACTTTATTCTGCATATTTATTTCAACCATAACTTATGTCCTTTGGAGTTGTAAGAATTCAGTGTAAATGAAAAATTTAAACAACACAGTTTTCAACATGGCTGTTATTGCTGATTATTATTTCTGCTACTAAGTTCTTCTGATCTGAATATTTGCTTGTATTTATGTAAAATTAGCCTCTTGGCTGTTTTCTGTCTGTGCTGCTGCCTTTGATATAACTAGAATAATTTGGGGTGTAAGAACTAGGTACAGATTTTGGCAGCCTTCAAAGAGCCTTAACTCAGTCCTGATGCAGATAGAGATAGAAGTGAATAAGACAAAGCTAGCTATACACCAAGTAGACATCTCCAGGTTACATTTTTGGAGTTTCTGTTGTAGAGGGTTTTTTATACCAGGTTAGGCGATACGTTCATGACATACTTTGATGCAGCTGTTGCTGCACTGGGGCAGTGACATGGAAGTAGATGTTTTTTTCAAAACTTCCTCAGCTTCATTTTCTGTGGGGCAAAAGAGGAAGGAACCTTGTAATCCCTGTTTGTTGCCTGTGAGAGCCGGTTTCCATACTTGCTGGGACTTGGAGTCTTTCATTAAAAACCTCCTGGTCTTTATGCTGCACTTAATGTATTTCAATATATATTGCTGATACACTCTTATCTTGTGCACCAGTTGGTTTCATTCTGTACTTAAAGTTGGTGTCAATTATTTATTAGTATTTGAAAGCAGTTGGGAAGACAAGCCTAGAGGGTTTGTGACAGATTTTTAAAAATCCTGCTGCAATTATCTTCTTTATAGCCTACATTGTACATAGTTTCTGAAATTTCAAATTTGGAATGAACTTTTGGAGATTAATGTGCTATGTTCCTTCAGTGTATTTAGTGTTCTACTGATGCTGTGAAGTCCTCCTGTAAATAAATGATGTTATTAGGTAGAGGAGTCATGGAAAATACTTCATAATATTCTACTTCTACAAATATTGCAGAGATCTTTCTTGTGAATTCTCTTATTCCCTACTGTGACTTAATTAGACAATATTGCAGTAGATACTGTATTTTTTGTATTGCCACACTATTTTACTTGGCGCATGTTGCATTTTAAAAGACCTCAGGGGAGCCTGGAGGACAGTGTTTCACTTTCCGAAAGCAGCTTCAAGACTTTAATGTGGTTTTGGATATTAATCACTTCTGATCTGAGCTTTGATTTAAGAAATCAGTTATTCGATATTTTTCTGATACCTGAGCTTGTATGAGCGAAACTTCTGTTTGGTTTTTTGTTTGGGTTTGTTTTTCGGTTTTGGGTTTTTTGGCTACTTGGGGTTTTTTTTTTTGTTTGTTTGTTTGTTTGTTTGTTTGTTTGGGGTTTTTTTTGTTTTTTTTTTTTCATAAAATCAGTGTACATGTCTTAGATCTTTGTATATAGAATTTACTGTAGCTTGACTTTATTTTAATAGGTTCGACTCATCTCTGAAAGAGATTGTTCAAAGACACTGTCAGCCATGCAGCTGGGCTGCGTAGCAAAACTTAGTGCAACAAATAAATTACAGGTCCTGGAGGACTGGCAAAAAGACATAGGTTTGAGCTGGAAAGAAGTCGCTTACTTGGGTCAGTTCCGTTTTCTTCTTTTGGTAGTAAAAATTGTACAGCATACACAAATACAAACTTCACAGTGCTATTGAGCTTCAAAACACTTTGTTTTTTGTTAATACGCTAAACTTAATAGGATTGATGTGCAAACTACAGCACACAATCAACAAAAGCATGTGATTTTAAGTCTTATTAGTGTACAATCTAAATATTAAAGGCATTAGTAAATCAGTATCTTAATGTAATGGAAGTCTTAGCTGTTTTTATGATGAAATTTAAGAGCGCTTCTTATATTACACAAACATGCAGTTGTAGCTCCGTTTTGAACTGATTCTAATTTGTTTCAGATAGTTATTGCATAGAGAATATTCTGAAAGGGAAACAAAAATGGACAAATAAAACTGTAAGCCGTATGATTCTGTAGAAAACTATGTTTCGGTGGCAGCTGAAGTATATAGTCCTGCAAATGCTTATTCAGTTGCTGAAATATTTTTACTACTTCTAAAAGTACCGTTCCCTTGCCTGACGATTGTGTGAAGTGTGATCAGCATTTATGTGTATCACTAGGATTTTCTGAGAACTGACTCCCATGTGCAAAGTGCTGTTGAGCTGAAAATTACGGCAAGAATACATTAAAAAATAGGTTAATACGTACAGAGAAAAATATTAGGCTTCCTTAATTTTTCCCTTCTGTGATCTTTTGCCTTGTCTGTCATCTTCCTCAATAGGAAATGAAGAGTCAGATGTGGAATGCCTGAAGAAAGCCGGCATGAGTGGTGTGCCTGCTGATGCTTGTGCAGTTGCTCAGAAGGCTGCTGGTTATATTTGTAAAAGCAATGGTGGCTGTGGAGCCATCCGGGAGTTTGCAGAACACATCTTCCTGTTGTTAGAAAAAGTGAACTCTGCAAGAAAGCAAGTGGGAAGAAATTAGTTTAGCAGGAAAGAAAACGGAGGGAAATGAGAACAGCAGGAGAGGAAATAAGGAACTAATGAAAAAAGTGTAAAGCAGTTGTTCAGTCCTGCTATTCTTCTCCTCTCCCTCAGTAAGCCTGTATCCCAAAGAACAGCTTACCTTTCAAGTTTGACGTTGCAGTAGAGATAAAAAGATGTTTTCCTCTTATTTAACGTCCCATTTTGATTAAGTGCTGACATGCACAATTATATGCTGATAATTATGATCATATTCGTGATTATTTTAAAAGTCATTTAAGCACGATGGAAGGAATGGTATAAAAGGTAGTGTCCTGTAAATCTGCTTTTAATCATTATACCTGCCCTACAGGAATGATGTGTCTTTATTTGATAATTGGAATATTTTCAGGGAGCAGTAATTTTGCACGACTCTAGGTTATGTAATTCAGACTTTAAAAAAAAAATAGTCAGTTTTCCTCATTTGGTTTACATTTCCTGTGTCGAATGTCAGCATGATGTTGCAGATGGGTGCAAGCGTTTTACGGGATTTGTCCCTAGAAAGGAAGAGCACGTGCTGGAGAGGTCAGGTATAAAAGAACTTTCAAACTTCATCCAGTTTTTTTAAAAGACAGTTCAGTTCCTGTAAAAACAGTTAATATTAGTTAAGAAAAGCATTTAAGCATGTATTCGATTTCAAGCTCATAAATAATTAAATGGCATTTGGAATTGTGCCTCTTATCTTTGAATCTGTTTATATTGGGTTTTATTAAAGTGCTTAAATTAACCCACACAGATGCTTTGCTGTACTTGACATCTTTACTTACAGAAACTTCCTTCCTGTGTTATCTTTCAGTTTCTGTGAAAGCTTTATTACAACCACCAATAAGTTAAAAAAAATTAAAATTAGAATCTCTCATATTTATTGTATTAAAAAGTAGCTACTGTTTAAGAAAAACAAAATGTAGTTGTCAATTGTGGGTTTATATAAAAGATATATATTCAGATTATTTTTAGCATATTCATTTACAGCTGATGTATATGTGTGTTTGTATTTATGGAAAATACATTTTTTACCATGTTTTGATTTAAAGAATTCAGTATCTAATGTTTTTTAAAATATACAAATAATATACGTCGAGTTTTGATCCCAGTATTTATCAGGGAGTCAAGTTCTGCCTTGGGTTATGCTAAAACAAAAAAAATAACCATGGTACACAGGTAGTGAGTGTGGAGGTGAATAATAATGGACTGACATTTTATTTTGTTTCTCTGCTAAATAGACACTCCCAATAGAATATCACCTAGTATATTGCCCTCTGATTGACTCTTTGTTTACTTCTGTGGTAAGCAGTTGAGTACTACTGAGGTGAACAATTGGTCATTTTATTTTCTCTGCTAAATGGACGCTCCCAATATAATATGACCTGATCTATTGCTTTATAACTTTGTGTTTACTTCCTTTTACAAAACAAAACTTTAAACTGGAATTATTTTACCACCTATGTACAGTAGTAAGGTTAACAGGTGAATAGTTTACTGTATTAATCGCCTCTATGTTATCATTTAAGTATTTACTTTCAGCAAGGTTTTTGGGTTCTGTGTTGGAAAAATCCCATGGACTTTGGTAATAGAAGACCCACATTTTTTACACAACTACAGACTTTGGTGTAAGTAGATTAATTATTTTAGTTATAGATTCTACATGGTAAAGCTTCAGAAGTCCAGATTGGATGAACACTTCAGGTTTGACAGTGTCCAAATATCCCATGTAGAATTGGCCATGGTTTTGGTTACTGCACCTTGTCGTCATCAAGGAATTTGCTGACTTTGATTTTAGGAACACTTTCTTGTGAGTAGATAACAATAGACAAAGTGACTGTGATGAACTTGGTTTCCATTCCTTTTCTGTCAGAGAAAGCAAAAATATGAGTAAGTGCAATTATAATAGAAATGTGAGTTGGCAGTATTGTTTGTAGCTTACTGTTTGAATCAAGAACTCTTGTAATGTTTCAGCTGCTTGCTGAATGTGCTGCATATACATTGGGTCTCTACCCAAAATTTCTACATGTATCAAAAATAAATGGAGAAGCACTTTTGTGAACATTGGTAACGAGCGGAAAGAAGTGGTAGCTGTAATGTCTTTTCCCTTTGGCAAATTTTTATTTAGTATGGTATAATCTTGTGTTGGACTTGTAGGAAGCATATGAGGAATAAAAGAGCTTTAGAGACTATTTACAAAATAAAGCCTGTTTGAGGATATGGCAGATGCATGATCCATTGCCTGAAGCTCAAGGGAAAGCCTAACTATAAACTAGAGGAGCATGAGGGATGTCTTGATTATTCCTCTTGATTTTTTTTCTAGAAGATCCTCAATCATATGAAGGATTTAGGGGTCACAGAGGCAGAGATAGTGAGGATAACCAACAGTTACCCTAAAGGGGAAATCCTAGGTCCAAGGCAAACTTCAAAAGTGTAGTATCTTTTTCCAATACCTGTTGTTTCAGTACATACCCCAGCACCCTGATTGCCTTTCATTAGATGTGTGTAATTCACTCAGACTAGATTTCATTTCTGCTACATTGGGCTAATTTTGGAATAATCTCTATTGGTCATGTGAGCACTTATTTTTACTTTAAATTGCCAAGCATACTCTGAAAAAAGATCTTAGATCATGTGGGCTGGTTTATCATAATTTTGTGAAACTGAAAGAAGTAAACTATGTAATAATTTTTATTAAGCTATTATGAAAAAATAGCTGATTACCTGAAATTTGAAATAAATTTTTTGGGAAAACGTATGAGTAGAGAATGATTATGGGGTGACTTATGATGAATCTGTGTACTGTAAATCATACAACTCCAAGTTCATGTGCCACATGAATGGATTGTACCTGGTGAAGGTAGACAAATTTAATGCCCAATTTAATCATGTGTACACAGAATCAGTTACTCAAAATCTTGATTTTGATCCGGTCTTGGAGTTAAATCTTGAGTATCTTGTGTGGATGGTTATACTCTCTCAAATAAACATCTTCACTTGCCCTTGTTCCATGTTTTCAAATAGCTGGTTTCACAGCGCTGTGTGCTTTGTGTCTGTGTTTGTGAAAGGGTGGGATTCATCTCTCTGTTTTCTGAGCTGTCAGAGACAACTCAGTGTTTCTATTTGGAAGGATAATCTTGTAAATTGAGCAGAACATCTCGAGAATTATTTGGCAGGATGTTCTTGGGTAGAATTCCCATTTTGATAAGACTTTGATATCTCTACTACTTTTGGCTGTTTAATGGCTCTTGCTAGGCTTGTTGAAGAGAGGGGAGGATAGAGAGCAGTGTGGTATCATTACATTTGCTAACTTTGGCACAAGGGTAGGGGTTAGCCTTTGACTCCACTGATTTATTTTTATCTGATCTTTGTCCTATTCAATATGTGTTACAGTCCAGTTCTGTTGTATTTCCTGTAGAGCAATCCAAAGTGTTCTGACCTTAGTTCATTTCAAATTAATATGATTCATATAGAAGTTGGCCTTTTGAGATCAGAGACATTATCAAGTATTATAAAATTACAAGTTCTTAATACTTTTAAACTTTGAGCACACATTCGTTGACAACAAACGTGAAGATGTTTGTTTTTTTAAAAAATTGTATTTTCTATTAGTAGTCTCTTAAAACACTATTTGCTTTTTCTAGAAATAATGCCAAATGAGACTAGTTACACTCAGCAGGACTAATCCTAAATGACAGCGTTGTAAGAGCAATAATAAGATATGTCAGTGGAAGAAAAACACTGTTATGCATGAACCTGTTGCATAAATGAGTTAGAAAAACTTGTCACTAATGCACTTGTCTGAAAAATCCTAGGATGGTAGGTTTGTTTCTCAATCTTAGACATACTTGCCTATCCCCATTTCTGATCCTAGATAGTTTATGTATGTGGTTCTGCTTTAATAGACCTTACCATTGCTAGAGGTACTGGAGGAAAGTGAAACATTTGCAAGCAGTCCTATTCTATAGCTGTTACCCCCACCTCTAGCATTACAGACTACTTCCCCCTAAAAGGGCTGCCTTTATTTTCCTTTTGCAGATGGAAGGATTTTTTTAATTGGTCATTAAAAAATGTGTTAAAGGAAATAAGCAGTGAGCCATATGGAGGCAACAATATCAAATTATTCAGGTTAATAAAAGGCAAGGCTGGTGAAACGGAATAAATACTGTGTGAACTGGCACAGGCAGGACCCAGGAACAACCACTAAAGGCATGTGTGAAATGCAAAGAGTAAATTTATTCTTGTTACCTCGCCAACGTGGGGATCCCTGAAACGGAATCCCAGCAGAGGCACACAAGTGGCAACGCAGGCATTGTGGCATTTGGTCCTTGCTAGAGGATCAACAGACCTGCTGGTTTTGCCTGTATTGAAGGCATTTGCACAAGCATGATTTACCATTGTGCTTTGATCTTTCCAACACCAGGGCAGGAATCTCAAGTGTGTTTAATAGCATGCCTATAAGGCTATCACAAGACCATGTTACCTAGACACATGTGCTGTTTGTCCAACATAAAAGGCCAAACAGTTAGTATTGATATACATGCTTTTTGACAACCTGTTTTTGTCACTTGAATGTGTTTACAATCCTCCTCGCCGATGTTCTGTTAAATTCCCACAGATATCTATTACATCATGAGCTTAATACAGAAACAGTCCTAATGGCATACATAAAAGATACACACTTCTGCCGACCAGTGACAATCTGGGAAACTTTCTGTTGGCTTGAAACATGTACTAGTGGTTAAAAAAGCAAACTAAAGTTTTGGAATTATTAGGAAAAGTATATGGAACAGAAGGACATGGACCCATTGGAATGGGTCCAGTGGATGGCCACAAAGATGATCAGAGGGCTGGAGCACCTCTCCTATGAGGACAGGCTGAGAGAGCTGGGCCTGTTCAGCCTGCAGAAGGGAAGGCTCCAGGGAGACCTTCTAGCAGCCTTCCAGTATCTGAAGGGAGCCTACAGGAGAGCAGGAGAGGGACTCTTTGTCAGGAAGTGGAGTGATAGGACAAGAGGTAATGGTTTTAAACTGGAAGAGGGGAGATTTAGATTGGATATTAGGAAGAAATTGTTTCCTGTGAGGGTGGTGAGGCACTGGAACAGGTTGCCCAGAGAAGTTGTGGATGCCCCATCCCTGGGAGTATTTAAGGCCAGGCTTGATAGGGTTTTGAGCAACCTGGTCTAGTGGGAGGTGTCCCTGCCCATGGCAGGGGGGTTGGAACTCTGTGATCTTTGAGGTCCCTTCCGACTCTAACCATTCTATGATTCAATGAATTATTCCACTGTGTAAATCAGTGATTTCCATGTATCTTGAATACTGCGTGTTTTATTTCTTACATGTTAAAAAGATGGTAGCACTCAAAAGGTTTGTGGGAGGATAAAATAGATGTTGAAAGAAATCAGGTTCAGTATAAACAGCCAAGTAAGAATTCTTCACTTCGGAAGAAGGATGACCAAAGGGAGTTGTGCTAGATATCTGTAAGACTAAGAGGGAGAGGGATCTAGGGAAGGACAACTGAAAAAACAGTGACTAAAAGCAAGCAGATGGCTGAGGAATATAATTTACCATGTTGCATGTGCATTCCAGTTTTCCTGTGGCCTGAAAACATTTGCAGCTCGTGTATTTCCAAAGCTGGATGTGGCTTACAGACATTTAATAAACCCTGGCACGTGTGGCCTTTGGCCACTTGTTCCCTGCATGATGTAGTTCCTCTACATCAGGAAGTAGGGGTTCTGAACCTTTGTTTCTTCCTCCTGCTTCTTATATGGGAAATACCCAGGCATGTTTTTATCATTATTTCACAATATATATCAGTGGTTGATTCTAAAATGTCTACATCTATCTCTGACACAGTGAGGAGCAGGACACGGCATTACTATTACCAATAGGAATTAATCATCCAGTCTTAAAAAACTACTTGAAAATAGGGCAAAAGTCCACATGGAGCTTTTGTAAGTGTAAGAGTACGATCAGATCAGCTGAATCGGCATCCATTGGTCATAAATACCAATGGTATATCGCTTAGAAAGTTAGTGGACAAAATCTAATTGGAGGTTGGGGTAATATTCAGGAAACTATCACAGGCTTGTCCTGTTTGTTCACATATTCTTGCAGACAAGTTTCTGAGCTAAATCGGTGTATATCTGAGAGTGGAAATGCGGAAATAGCCTCTCCAGGGATGTAGCTTTTAACTAAGGCTGTAGTTGCCCAACTGTTTATTGCCTGTACAATCCACTTAAGAGTTTGACTGCTTTTATTGTCTCACCTTTTTTTTTTTCCATCTTGCCCACAGCAACAGCAGGTCAAGTTGGAAGGAGAAGCATCACCAGTCACTGACTCTTCTGATCAGTGATGCCCAGGTGAAGCGTTGCAATTGATTAGGTGAAGCCTAGTCTAATAATCTTGAGAATGGGATGAAGTAATCTGATCTAGACTAATATTAAAATGCCCCCATTCACTTGTCTTAATGAACTTAAAGATTTCTTCAGAATGTTTATCATGATCTGCCTTTGGATTCCATCCAATTCTATAAATGCTGCCATGTGTTTTTATAAGGAGTAGGAGCTATACTTGCACCAGACTGGAGTAAATGGGTTTTACGGGCAGTAGTTCTGATGACTTGCAAATGAGCCCCAGTCCTGACTCGCCACATCAGTACATTAACACCCTTGAGGCTTTGTGCACTCCCACTGTAAAAAAAAAACCAAACCAAACAGGGCTGTCTGCAAGCCATGCTGCTTCTCACTTCTTGCTCCTGTATGCTGCATACACTGCCAGGATTTTACCATCCTGTCATGGAGTAGCTTGCAGCTTGTAAGAGTGAAGCTCCCCAAGCTTCTTGTTTGTTTGTTTAAAGAAAGCACACATTTGATTCATAATGAAAGCCAAGAGATTTTAGGTGGTTTCAAAATAAAATTGCAGGCATTGCATGACAGTGTAGACAACAATGAGCTAACTGGATGTATGCTTTGCAGTGCATCTGTTCTGATGCCCCAGCTGAGAAGCAGGGGAGCTGAAGTCTTCAGTTAAGGTGCTTCATTGGTGGTAGCTTGGATAGTACAGATATATATGAGCTAGCTTTTGAGTTGGTTTCATTTACCTGCCAATGAAGTCCTGCTGTACCTTTTTGAATTTATTTTGCTTTTAATTGTAATGCAGGTAAATCCTTAATTTAGCCAGTAGGCAATGCTGTAGACTGATTAATTTCTCATCTCTCTTAAGTAGCTAGGCAACCAACTGCAGTTTGAACAGCACAATGATACCTACCTGGCTGTTGGATTAGGTCTAAATAGTTTACCAAGCTCACGAGAGACAGAGAACAACAAACCACAGTTATCCTTTGTTTTAGTGAAAGGCTTTGCAGGCAGGAAAGGAAAATCTGCCTCTATTACTCCTAAGTGTCAATATTTGTTTATAAGTGAATGCCATCATCTATCCCATCGTCCTGTTGACTGCACGTAGATTCTCAGTAGTGCGAAGTGATCATTCCCGAGTACTTTATTGCAGACATTGGCGGTCAGAGGTGAGGGACTTCAAAACCAGGCTGTGCATCAGTACTGTCCCTAGGTACCCAGAGGCAGGCCTGCTCCCCTCAAAGCTGTGTCTGATTCCCTTCAGGGTCTGCTTCTACTTTTGAGCCTCATAGCATCCTACAAAAATGAACATCCAGTTCTTGCACAGAGCTTTGCAGTTAAAACCTTGCAGTCAATAGGTGTCAGTGAAGAACAAACATTTCTATACTTTCCAAGGCAGCACAGCTTCCCTTTCTTACTGGGCAGAAAGCCTGGATGGCTGCAGAACATGCACCAGAGTGGACATGCCTCTGGTGCCACGGGTCTTTGGTTGTTCCCAAAATGACTGTTTCGCCACTTAGCTTGCAGGAACAGTGGAAAGAAGCCAAAAGAAGGCATGGCAATGTAATTTGTGACTTTATGCTTTTTTGTCACTGAGTTTTTCACTCAAGCAGCTGTTGGGTGCTCCTGCTTTCTGTTGGGGCTGAAGGAGAAACCTTTCCCTTGGGAGCCCGGGAAGGGCAACGCCTCACCACACACCCCCACTGATTTTCATTGTCCCTTCCTACACTGTATCCTCTGTGGTACACGTGACAGGTAGACAGAAGACAGTTTTCTTTTCCTGAATCTATCAGAGTTAATAGAGAAGCTGCTGCAGAATTGTCTCTCGTGGTTGCTGGTCCCTTAAAAGAAGGTGGATTGCGGTCACCTGTGAGACTGGAGCCAGTCAGAGTGATATGGCCACTCAGTCCTGTTTCCTCTTTCTGAATGAGGTTCTTCAGTGATTGCCTTCACCCCCACACTCAAGCCCTTTCTGTCAGGCTTAATTCCTCCTGTCCCATCCCCGCTGGATCATTCTTTGTAGTCTGTTATTGTCCCCTCTCTCATCAGATCATCATGAAGCAGGCCCCACAGAATTTCCCTCTGAACCTCTGTGCTTACTTTTGCAGCTGGTGGATGGTTACAAGGGAGCCCCTGTCTTCTTGATCCCCTGAGCATCACTGCTCTGCTTGGATGTGGCGCAGAAACCCACCAATTGATCTTCTGCCCCAAGTCTTCTCTATTTTCCTATGACTTCTGGCTTCAAGGATTACCAGAACTGGCTCAGATTCTTTCCCCTGCCTGTTCCTCCCCACTTGGCTCTCCAGAGTCACTTGCATCTTCTACGAGGCATTCCTAAAGCTATTTGGAGAAATTTTTACAAATTGTTTTCCTTCAAGACACTGCTGGAGGCATCAAACTCATTGTACCAGAATTAATGTGACTTAAAGTCATGTTGCTAGAACGTTTACCTCGGCACCATTTTTCGTTTGAGAGCTACTTTAGAAGATAGTTGCACGATGTTTTCAGGGAAAAGGTCCTTGAATTAAGCACTGGAATTCACTTGTTCTTCTCACAAGAGTGCTGGCTCTTACTCTCTTTTTCATCCGACCCAAAGGCCAGGTGAGCCTGGGTAGCAAGCAATGCAGGCTGACTCCAGCAAGAGGAGGTAGAAGCCTCACATCTCAGCTCTGATGGTGTAAATGTTTAATGTTATCCTCTCTAATTAAACCTATCTTGAGAAGAGCACTTACTCAGGATGGTGGACTATGTTACCTGAATAGGAAAGCACTATCATAACAATTTACATGTAATAGAGATTGCACAGGGCTTTGTTTCTTCCAAACCTGGCATTGCTGTGGTCTACATACGTTTTGGACCAGTGTTTTTATATTTTGTAGGACTGAAGTTTTTCTCTGTCACGAAGTTTTAACTGTGATATAAAAAAGAAAAACTGCAAGGGCAAGAGAGATTTTCACAATATCTTGCTACGGAAGTTTGCTGAGGGCAATATCTCCTTTAAAGTTTGTTGAGGTTCCTTCTAACCACGAAAATCGTGGTTCTGTGAATTGGTATATGGCAAGGGACTGTGGTCAAACAGGCCTTCCTTTTACTGATTTCTTTAGCACTTAACTCCTGTATCATTTGTGCAGATGCAAAATTGTTAGGTATTGATGCCAGCTTGCACAGGCAAGGTATGAAACATAAAGGCTGTGTGGCAAGTGTGAAATGTGTGGCTAGAGAGATAGCGTTGATGTTCACTGAAAGTAAGGCCATAACTCAGCTCTTCAGAAACCACACACCTGAAGGATGAGCTTGCCTTATGGGTGTGTGACCTCAGAGCACACAGGAGTTAAAGTAGAGTTGCTCACCTGCATGAGTTTCTTTTTCTGTGTTTTTTTCTGCTTGCTGATGCCTTGGAATTGTGTGGTTGGGAGAACTAGCATGGAGAGAAGAGTCCCTAAAGCCAGCCTACGAAGCAAATTGAAGGTAAGGACAGAAAACACAAAATGGAAAAAATCAGAAGAAAAATCTTCCCTCGGTTCCTAGAACAGTCCTTCAGACATGGCTGTCTCTAAGTAGTGGTTTGTTTGCCCCAGTGGAATGGTTGCGTTCTAGTGCACAAGGACTGTGAAGTAAAAATGGGTCTCTTCAAAACACTGGAAATAATCTTTTTGCAGGAAGAAAGTCAAAAGAAAAAACCTTATGTTTATATTTCACCAATAGATAATGCAGAATTTACATGGATTTGTATCAATTGCATTTAAAACACAAACACTATAACATATAACTATAACAGTACATAACCCAGAAATAAGTTACATCAAAGAACTACATATTGTAAAAAAAACCAACAACGAGATATTTTATAAACAAACTTCACTTCAGATCTTCAAATGTACAGCTGCAGTTTATCAACGTCAGTATCAATAACAAGGCCTGATAAGATAGGCACTTTCCAAATCATGAGAGATCAGGGAAAGAGTGAATCTGGCGTGAAATCCTTGGTCATTTTCTTATGATTTGTTTTTAGATTTTTTTATATATTTAGATTCTTATGGATTTGGTTTTGCTGTTTTCTTAACATCTTAGGTGAAATTCCTAAACCAAATCTAAGCCCATTTGTATCCTTACTAGAGCAAAAAATAAATAAATGATAAAGTAGATTTGATTGTAGAAAAATGGGTCTGACAGCTGGCACTGTAAAACCACATGTATCTGCCCACTGAAAACTGGGTTCATCTCTGGTATTGTGTCAGAATTCTCCTGTCCTCAAAATCTCACGTATGCAGTCCTTTCTATTGGGGAGATTGTAAACTGAATGTAAGCTCCCATTTAGAATGTCCCTCCAATGTCTCTGTCAGTGGTTGTGGATAACTGGGTACTGTTCTTCACATGGAGTCAAAATTCATAGGTGAGACTTTTTGCCATTTTGCTGAGTTTCATTTTCTCATTAAATATCTCCTCAAACCTTCGATTCTGTTTCGGAGTGAAATGGTTCTTCCAGTCACCAACAGCACCTAGGGGAGCAGGAGCACAAAAAGAACCATGAGGCTAGCAATATATATTGCAGAAAATTATTTAAATGCAGCCCAGTTTAGTGGCTGTTGCAGTTGACACGAATTATTAATATATTATTCATAATTTTTTATTGGTCTGGTGAGAGTCTGATGGAAGCAGCTGGGTCATCATCCATAAAGGCTCTTAAACTCTTATCCTCAGACTTGATTGGTGCCAACAACACTAAGTGGTACCTGAAGAGCAGCAAATTTTCTAGATGGAATTAGAGCTCTTGGTCATCTCAACAGGGATGTGGCCTCTTGCCACACCTTAGGTTTATGCAGTTAAAAGTCTCCATCTGGGCTCTTTCATGGTCAGCAAGGAAACGGTTACTTCCTGGCTGATATTCATTTCATCCTAGCCAACATCTAAAACTCGTGCCCTAGAAGCACTGTGTTAAACTTGTCTCTATTGACTAAAGAAGACTCCTTAAAAAAGAGCCCAGAATGACATGATAGATGAATCCCACCCTCACATCCACTCTGGATCTCTAGGGCTTTCTATGGATGAGATGTTCCACTACTTAAGTGTGCAGTTGACTACTTCAGCATGACCATGCATGCTCATGTTCCTTAGAGTGTTTCAACTGTTAGCCAGTTTGAACAAACAGGAAATTGTTTTTTAAACTGACGTGCTTTAATGAGGTAATGCTTAGAGTTTCCCCTCATGTGCATCCTTTAAAGGCCCTGCATCCTAAAACCACTGACTAAAATAACATTCTGGACCGTAAGGACAACAAAAGAGAGTCTGAAGAATAATCCATACACATAAATCTTCTGTAAACTGGCTGAAACTAGCTAAGACCCTGGGTTTCACATAGAAACTACTTGGAAGTAAAACTGTTGTGATTTTTCAAATTTTTCAGCATATCTTTGACAAAGTTCGCTGACCCAAGAAAGCGTGTATGAATTTTTTTGTTTGGTTGGCTTTTACTGACATTGTATTTTGGCATTCACTTTAGCTAGTTGGTTAAAACATTCTGAAACAGTAAAAGGTACTGTTTCCCTCTATTCATTGAAACAACTCTTAGTTTTAAACCATCAATTATGAACTTGATAGTTAACTAAGTGAAAATAATCAAACTCCGTCTAAACATGATGGTTTTGATTTACTTATTATCCAAGTCTGCGGAAAGTTCTGAAATGTCAGGAGCAAGAGAACAGCTTCTGCAGGTATTTTAAAGTCATGTGGGAGCTAAGCACTGTTGAAGATTTTACTGCTTGGCCAAGGTCTGAAGGCTACCTCTGAGGCCATCAGGTGATAGAGTCATCCATTCTTTCATTGTTGTCATTGTCAGCATGTTCCTTTTTCAGGAACATTTCAATAAGATAAGAGGTGGTATGGAGGATAAAGCCTACAGGCAGTCTCCTCTGGATGGAATGCATCTCACTCATTGTCATTCTAGTAAGCTAAGTGACCTTCACAGGTCCCCCCACGCAGAGGGGACATGTTGTAAAAGATTGAGATGGCCAACTTTTATTATCTAAAAGACAGATAAAGGGTAATGAACAGTAATGCTTTGTGAACCTTTTCTTTTAGCTCAAAAGTTCCCACAGAGCTATACTAGTCAGACTGCTGTTCAGATTCCTCCATGCTTCTCTAGCATAAGTTTGCATTTGCAGCCACGGAATTTCAAAAGAAAGTGATTTTGAAGATGGCTTCAAACCAAAGGATCTTGTCCCTGCTTTCCAGGGCTGATCCAAAGCATCATTACAGTCTGGGAAAGACCTGGACTGTGGTCTCTGTCAGGATTCCCACTCCTGCTGAGTTAAGCGTAGCCCAGGGAATTTACCTTTTCGGAAAATCAGCTTTCTGTTGGATGTCAGCGCACAGACAGTGTGACTGGGATCACTGTTTTCCTTTTCTGTGTCACTTTTCATCTCTGAGAATGAGGACTTCTTGCAGATGTCTTGGATATCATTGTCACTGATGTTTAAACCCAGGAACAGGCTAATTTCATTTACAATCTTGGGGAGGTTCTGAGGTAAAAGGAAAATAAAGCTTTTATATTTTTGAGCTGATTATCAGACTTCTAGTTGATACAAAAAGGATCAAGTTTATCATACATTGAGTTGCTTTCAAGCAAAGCGAAACATGTCATTAGACTGTGCAGATGACAGGTACAGTAAACCTGATTCCCCTCTTATCCATACTCACAGAAATGAGTAAATGCTGAGTATGTGGTATCAAATACAGTTACTTTGCCAATTTTACTCCTAGTTCAGGCAAAATGTTCTCCTGTCTCTAAGAATTATTTCTCTGGGAATGGAGAAATACTCAATACTCAGCTGCTGTGTAAAGTAGCTTTTTTCGTTGGAGATGCTGAAACTAGAGATCCAACAAGTGATTCAATATCCAGAATGTCTAGTATTCCTTATAGTGGATTTTATTTTTTTTTTCCAAAAAAATAACAAAACCATTTTAATGGAAGCACTAGAATGTGTTCTATTTACCAAAAAATTCATTCACTTTAAGCTAATGTATGTTGGTATTTGAGTTTCCTGCATAGGAATTTCCTTTCATAAAATATGTTTTCCAACCCCACACCCCCCAGCCTCTACTGACCATGATTAGTTCTGTTATCTTACATCAGGTTTTGAAAATTTCACCTGTAATGTCAGGCATAGCAGGTTAATAGCATAGCCCTCAGCAGATGTCATTTGTTGCTCTTTCCATAGGACCAAGAAGAAGGAACTTAAAGTTCTTCCTGGTAGCCCAGGGAAAATCATGTAATATGTGTTCCACTCACGTATCTATGAGATGCAACTCTCACAGGATTTGATATTTATATAAACTTTGCATTCAGAATTAGATCACTGATATAAAGTTATATGCAAATATAAAATATGCCCAAAGACATACTTCACATTTTTCTTCTTTCTCCTTCTTTTATTATAATTTGCTCTTTGATATTTTGGTGATGTTACTTTACAAATAATGGATTCTGAAATAAGAGCAGAGAACATGTTTACCTTCTTCATGTCTTCATAGAACAAAAACAAGATGTTTTTGTCATTTTCGTGTTCTTCCCAACTTAGGAAATGATCAAACCAGGATCCACAGACAACTGAAAAGAAAAACCACAGTAAAGAGCTTCATGTAAACTTTATTCAGAAGTAACTCTGACTATGCCTCACTCATTTAGGGGAACTGTCCCTTCTTAGTGTGTACTGTGTATTCTTCTAAAATGGTTAAAATTCTTTTTGTGAAGTGACTCAAACTTACAGTCCAAAGAAGTTACCACTCTTGTTGGAATTTGGGTTTGTATCGGAGACGTAGATACTGTTCTGAGATATGATTCTGTGGTGGAAATAGTCTCCAAATCTAAGGAGAGGCCAGCAATGGAAGTAAAATGGCTTAAGAAGATCTGAGCATCTCAGCAAATGTCTGCACATCTGTGGTCAGAGCTAGAAATACAATCACTTCACCAGGAAGTGCAATGAGTCCATTGATTGGAGCACACTGTTGTTAGCTCTATTTTGTCCCACCAGAGGGGAATCTGTATTATTTTTAAAAGTCAAAGAATTTACTGTGGAAATACATCAGTTGGCCAACAACACGGGTAACGTGGTTGACCCATAGTACATGTCTGAAGGCTCCTTTTGCTGGACCATGGGAAGAGAGCTAAATTTTGGCTTTAAAAAGAGCAAAATTCCTACTCTCTGGTTGAAAGAGAGGATGGACTGCATTGAAAGATGAGTTGAAAGACTCCTGTAGGGTGAGGAGAAGATGCTTGGACAGAGTAATCACAGCCAGCATTCTCCAGAACTGTAACTGCTTTAAAACTGCTCCCAGAAAAGTATATCGTAACAGACACCATTTTGGTTGCAAAATTTGAGTCGTGATTAAGTATTTTTCTAAATGCTCCAGTCTGTAGCTGCCTTCTGCATTTAAGGTAAGTGTGCTCTATGGTATGCTGAACTGGTCAAACACACTGGGTGTTGTGGCCAACAATAACGTAGAATAGCCCTGTTGGCTTCAGGGTTACAGCATATGGCCTCAGAGACTCCAGGGGCAGCATCACAGTTGTCTCAGTGTGTCCTCCCCTTTGTTCTGAACTGAGATTAACTCTGCAAGAGTACTACCAGGTCTGAATCAAGCACCACAAACTTCCTATGTTTCTACCGGGAGCCTTTCTCTCTGCATCACTTCTTACACAAATTCCCTTTGCAACCCACACAGTTATCTTTTTATGCCATGCATTAATGCATTAACACACAGAAAATTGAAGGTGGCTACTAATTTACAGTTAAATGGGAGATGCTTTTAAAAGTTAATATAATTCTCTTTTTTTTTTTTTTTTTTACTATTGTGTGTTCAGAGGGGATACTAAACAAGCCAAGATCCTGCAAGTCACTGAAGTGCTTTAGGAACACAAGATCTAAACCAAAGCCCACACAAGCCAATAAAGAAATGGACTTCTGGAGCTCTGATATAAGCCCATAATGACGACAATGGCACCTTTCTTTCAAAGTTTTCAAGCTGATCTATCACTGTTGATGTCATCACTATGGTTGTATAGCAGGAACACATGGCCTCAAAGGGGTAATAAAACACTAAAAATGGGAGTGGATAACTGGAACATGGTCCTGTTGTCGGCTTCCATGCCACCACTGCCACTCATAAAAAAATCTCACTCTTGTCCTTCGACTTTGGACCCTGCCACTAAGACAACACATCAGGTAGAGTGTGTGCAGGAGGGCTTTATGAAAACATGTAGACTCCCTCTGAAAGGCCACCCAAGGCTATCTTCAAGATTAGAGAAAGCACTACCCCTGCAAACATAGCTCTCGGTGCACCCTGGAGATGGTCTCCCCATGTGCCCCATTGCCTGCACTTTGGCACAGCAGTGAGCCACATGGAGCTAGCTGAGCACCTTTAGAATGCCTGTCCCACCAGCCTGCTCCTCAGTGACAGGAGCTGGCTGCAGTGAGCCCAGTTACCCTTACATCTGCTTGGGAGGAGCTGTATAAACATACCTCCTCTACCACAGTTTAAACATGAATTCTTGGTGGGAAGAAGTCTGTTATTGTGGTTTGCAAGACAAAGTTGGAAATGTTTCAACACGGGCAAATCTGCGTCAGAATCAACAAATCAACAGGCGTTTCGAAGTGTTTGTGGGAAGAAACGAAACCAGTAACTTGTCTGTCAGAATACATTTTTCAACAAATATGTCAAAGAACAGCAAAAACCTGCAAAGACCAGTCGTGTTGAAATAATGCAGCTGCTTATCAAAATGTCTCCAGTCTCTTGCAGGGCTGACAAAATCACCCTATTGCTTGCTCTTTGCTTGCTCTTGTTTAGTTTGGCATAAGAATTTATCCTGAAAAAAAATACCCAGCTAAAGCCCTGTGAATAAGGAGGTTTTACATAGTTCACATTTCTTAACTCTTTCTGTGCATAACAAGCTAATATAAGCTGCAAAGATTATCCTTACCATCTCCTTTTAAGAACAAGTCAAAGAATGCTGTCCAGGTGTCTACAGTGGGAAGGTTTGGGTTATCTCTGTAGTAATGATACATCGAAACTGCAGTATCTTTTGGGTTTCTGCTGATGTAGATCATCTGTAAATAAAGGTAATTTGCTCATTAATGACAATATCCTTTTAGAAGAAGGATTCTAGAAGAGCTCCGTGTGTAAATGCAGCATCTTCGTAGGCACTTTGCAGTGTCAAAACCCTTTCCTTTAGGATTTCTCTGTCAGTTACCATGCTATTAAAATAGAAATGTACTTGTCCCTGCTTAGGCAGAAGTCAGTAGTGGTTAACAAACAGTTCCATGTAGACAGAGGTGTGTTTGCTACAGCCAGGTAATGTTTACGTTTTGTCAAAGAGCTGTGTTCATTTTAACTTATGAGTCACTACACTATACTATCTCATATATCTGACACTTGAAACTATTAACACTCATTAAAATTCAGAGGACAGGTGCAAAACATAGGTTTCGGGCTTTTGTCCAAATTGGCCTTGTCCCAGATTCTGAATCTGGACTTCTAACCTAAAATCTGACTCTGAGAGCTGATTTCTTAAAGATCTCCACATTAGCATGGGAGGAACCCAAAACTGTGGTCTGAATCTGCCTCACATATTTGATTTCTCCTCTGTTTGCCAAATACATTGTTGAGCCTTCAGAAAGCTTCAACTGGAGGGGCAGGATACTGCCACCCCTAGAGCAACCTATAAGTCCCCACAACCATTTTGTAAGCCACTGGTCCAGCCACTAGGAAATGGGGTCATGAGAAATCCCTCCCCAATCCCTAATGACATATTTTTGATTGAAAGATGCTGTTGTTATATTTCGTGTTGTTTCTAGTATACAAATCACCCTGTGGGAGCTGTGGGGCAGAAGCAGAAGAATTCAGTCCCTAGCCCAAGACTCTGTTCATGCTGCCTTCAACTGCTGGTCAGCTGTATCTCCAAAATTCACACCAAACCACCTTTGGAAACTGTAAATATTTTAAAAATTATTAAGGAACTACAAGACAAAACAGATTCTTAATAGACATTTAGCATATCTTATTGCTTTTATATCTGTTTTACTTACCTTGCATTGTTTGTTCTTAAAATTTGCAGGTAACATGTTGTAGTCTAAGTGTGTTGGGATGATTCTCTGTGATGAGAGTTTATTCAGTTCCTCCAGTTTGGAAATATCTCCAAATTCAATGGGAGATGTTAGTGTCACTTTAGTATTGTAAAGTTTTGTTATAACTCCTGCAAGCCAGTGAGTGCCTACAGAAAAGTTATTTCAAGGGGAAAAAAAAAGAAAAGAGGAAAAATATGAAAATTTGTTACTGAGGATATCTGGGCAACATGCATTTTGCACATGGAAACAGCCTGCTAGTGCAGAAGTTATACTTCTTATCCCCCAGACTCAAGAAACTTCATGTAACTGAATAATCCTATGGGTTCCAAATGCATAAATACTGGAAAAAAATGGGCTAAAGCTGAAGTATAAAGTAACTTTGTGACAAGTGAGAATATTGGTATGAAAACAATCTAATTTCACAAATTGCTTGTATTATTTTTATCATTTATTTTGAAATAACCTGACATTCTTTTTCCTCATACAGACTTGAGTCCTATTTTCAATAGGAAAACACTTGAGGTTATTTTCAAGTGAAGAATCAAAATTTAGATAAAATGCATCTTTCTTTTGCAATTTGAACACTTACTGACAGAATAATATACTCTCATACTCAAGCATCCTTCCCTGTTTCTTTGTAGACAGACATTCCCCAACTAGTTTTAACAGAGAATGTGAAACAAACAAAAGTAGAACTTACCAGATTTGGGATAGGAAACCAAAAGGACGTCATCTTCTCTAGCAACAAAAGTATCCAAGGATTTTAAAAGTTCTGGAGAAGACCTGGTGGTAAAGGGAATCCCCTTAAACACATGAATGAGTTCTGCCTCACTGGACATGGTTGCTTAAGTCTTGGCTTCCTGCAAATCAGGTAACAGCAAAATGACAGGAGGATTTAAAAGTCACTTCTAAGTCAGATGGTTTGAAGTGACAAATTGAGAGGAAGCAATACAAACCTCACGCTTATATACTTTGCTAAATGCCATGGAGCCATAGAAGATATTGATTTTTCCATGTAATTGATAAAGTCAACCGAAATATTAGAGGAAACTTAATAAATAACTGAAATGCAGAGTCATGATTATGTGTCATTTGTTATTTATTAGCTCTTCAGATAAATAAGGTGATAGTCAAAATGTAGTAATTGTGGAAAATTACATGAATTAATATTGTATTTTGCCTTAAAATATGCTTAATATGATTATTCTGTAAGTTATACTTTGTTGGAAGCTCTTTTTTTCCAAGGAAAAAAACTGCATCTTAAAATACTTTCACAAATACAAAATCAATGTCTTACTTTATGTGAATGAAACACTTTTGGTTTCCTATTACAAAATATACAACACCCTGAATTTTCAAAACTGCAAATCCATCCCAAATGCTCGAATTTTGTGATGTTAAGAAACTAGATTTTGAACATTTAAGAATTTCAGCCTAAGGCATCTTAAAAGTAGAGGCACTTAGAGGCAGAATAATTTTTTAAGGTGTCATATGTCTCCAACAAAAATTGTAAATTTAAAATAGATATTTGACATTGGCTTCAATCCTGCATGTTTCATGACTAAAAGTTCTTGAAGATTTTTAAATCTTTCCACAGAATGTGTGGATTCATCAAACTAAGTGTTGCTTGCAGGAAAAAGGCAGTTCTCAATTAATTACCTAGTTTGAAATGTACTTTTTGTAAAAATTTGAATATGTGAAAATCATCATTAATGTTTTTCAGACTGAAAGCTCCACTTCTATTTAAAGTGACCTTAATCAGTGCGAATGCATTACAATGAAATAAATAATTTAGTTTTGAATCATCCATATTTTGGGATCCTTAATATTTTCAACTTTATTTTCAATGGCCACAAATTAACTGGCTTGTTTTTACACTTTTTTTCTGAAATATCTAGTGGCTTCACTATTTCTGTTGAAAACCTTCTACAATATATTCAGCTGAGGCCCTTCAATGTCTTCAACTCAATTTGAGAACTTGCATGCAAATCTTATTTTAAAATAAAACAGTCCTTCAGGAATTTCACAGGTTTACCAAGGTCCCAGTTCTCCTTCTGTTATTTATATTAATTTACCCTGTGTCATGGGAGCTGACTACCAAATTGGCTTCCCATGACCCATGGTAAGAAGTTAATGTTTAGAGTTGCCCTTCCAAGAAACAACTGAGCAGTCAAGTTTATTCACAACAAGTAAGGGCAGTTACCAGCTTCTGTACTTCTTTCTTTCTAATTCATTTTTCCAGAAAAAAACAGCATAGGAAAACTGATTCCTTCCCACTCTTTTCTTTTCTTTGCAGTATTGCCCAACTCCCAGTCAAAGAGAAATGAAATCAGCCAGCCTAGTTCTTCTCATCCGTGTTGTCTATAAAATTGCCCTTCAAACGCCACCACCTGCAAAATGTGCCCTGTGTCATCAGTAAACTCCAAGTTCCCACTATGCAGGGCCAGGTGGGGATAGAAATAATGGAAAATACGCTCTGGAGAGCTGTTCCCTCTCACGAAGAATGACAGGTGATGGGGGAGTCTGCAGGAGGTACTCAAGAGAGTCAGTAAGGATACAAGAAGCACGTGCATACTGATACCCAGGTAGAAGTTGGGGGATTTCTCAGTGGTGCGGAGCTCAACATCTTCCTCTTGCTCCCAGTCCGAAGACTTAAGTCATCACCTCATATTGTAAGGTGTAAATCCTTAAAAATCTATCCTCTGTCAACAGATTTCAGTTTGGTTACTTCACGTATACAAAGCAAGTTTGGAGACATAAAGACACCTCTTGCTGTGTTATTTTGAACATCTGTATTAGTCTGAATACAAAGATTTCTAAGATTTATTTTGCAGTCATCATTCCAGATATATGCATTTAGCTCAAGCTAATAAAACTATGTTACCTTAATATCATATCCTAGCAAGAATAATCTTACTGCAAATTGCATTGCGTATTTGTTACTCCTTTTCTCTATCAGTTCTTCCTGCATTCCTACTGTGTTTTAAGTCAGTGCAATAGCCTAATCTAATCATTTAGACCTTAATTAACCTTTCACAAATGAAACGGCCAAGGTGTAAAACAGAAGCAACAGAAGCTAAGAAAATTCCAATTCTCTGAACTCATCTCAATTGTGTTTTATCTTAGTTCCTTTTTTTTTTTTTTTTTTTCCCCCCAGCATGCATAATGTTAATCCAAGGGAATCAAACTGAAACTGCTCCTCCTCAATGCTACCTGTATTTGGAAAAAAGAGCCCACCACTGCAAGGGGATGGTGTCTTGACTTGCAATAACTTAACATAAAAGAGAGTGTTCAGCACCTTGTAGGAAAAAGTTATTATAAAAACTATGCTACCTACATTAGCTTAAGAAGTATGCTATTATATCTACATTATACAAAGACATAAAAAAAAATGAAATTGAAAAAATGCCGTGCCAAATCCTCCATCTGATTTTAATTTTCTCCCGTATCAGTATACAACACAGAATGCAGGCTACATACGATGCATTTCGGACTGGCTGAACACAGGCATGGCTATGCTGCTGCTATAGGATTCCTCTGTCTGTTGCCTAGATCTCTGCCATGAGGCTCTGAGGAGCTTTTCCCAACAGTAGGTTATCCTTGCCCTGGTCTCTGGCCCTGCAATCAGTGCAGATGGAGCACACATTTTACCAGCAGGTTTCTGAGATACTTACTAACAAGACAGCAATGTTAAATTTGGAATTTGGGGATTTCTTGTGGTTTGAGGAAAATACAGCCTGGTAGCTGGACACTGCACTCCTGGGCTGCTTCAGTCCAGCTTCTTCTGCCTCCGTGTCTGACTTACCTTCTCCCATCTATATCCTCATCTGGGTGAGTGACTTCTTTCTGTTGCTACAAATGACTCAAAAAACCTGACTGTTATGTCCATAAAGATTATGCCTGTGCAACTGTAAAATTTGTACACTGGCTCTGCAACAGTGATGAAGGAGTGAAGTCTTCTAAGACTACTTCAGTGCAGAATATCAAATACAGCTTCTGTTACGAAGTGTGTAAGATTGATCACCAACACAGAGTTTCAGCCAGAAAACCTACTGTTAATGTTAGGCTGTGTAGTCCCTTCCACAGCTCCAGCTTCTCTCCACAATGATCCCCAGAGTCGTTTCTGTAGGGATCACTCTTTCAATCCTTTGCTTTCCCATATTGCAAAATGACATCCCTACCTATTTTAATGTTACAGCTGAAATGTCTCTTCTAAGTTCACAGTTAATGACTACTTAATAGACATAGCCTGCAAAATATTAAATACATCATGAGTATTCAGATTGGGAAATTAGGGCACCTCAGTCAACAGTTTATGAACCTAACCCTAACCCTGGGCTTCTCAGTAGTTCTGAGAAACCCCTGGTTGCAGGGTGGATGTAACGCTGTCCACAACACAAGAAGACTCAGCAGTGCTTTAGTAATTGTCTCTTGGTGCAATGTAAGCTGGTCCCACCTGTCAGGTAGCATAATTTAGACCAAACTGATTCATTGAGATGGGCATTGTATCACTTTACACTTCCAACAGCACTCCTCTACCTGGTAGGCTTCCTTGCAGCACCTGTACCCTTGCAGAGAAGCCTCGATTCCAATGTCTCATAGTCCAAGGCTAACGAACTACTGTGATTTAACTTCTGTGATCTCAGAAGTCTTGGATTTCAAAGGCATTGCTGTTTGTAGCAGCTCTGTCTCCATTTAGGTATATTGTGAAAGAAGTCAACCGTACTGTGCAGAGTCAGGTTGCGTTTATGGCATAGTAGATTATGAAGTTCCTTGACCCTCTTTGATCCCTCCCACAACAAATCATTGCCTGAGGATATTTTGTGCCAGATCCACAACTAATACATATGATCGTAACAATGCTATTGCTCTCGGAAAAGCTGTACCCTTTGGAGAACTGGCAAGTAAATACTATGGCTGTGAGAGATTACCCACCACCACCCCAGGTTCTGCCCTGCAGCCACGGAAACACATGTAACAAAGACATGGGTGGGGAGGAGGGGAAGGGAGGAGAGGAAAGGGGGCACAAAAGAAAAGCTAACAAGGATTTGAACCTTCATTGGGGTAAAAAAGATGATGCTGTGTACATGCAAGTGGACAAGTGGGTGAGAACTCTCTGGCAAGTGCTAGTCCATCAGGGTGGGATTGTGTGGTGACTTTCCAGGTCCCTGGAGTGAGAAGAGAGGCTTTGGAGGCCTGGTTTAATTTCTGCTTATTTTTATTTTCATGCCTAATGTGGAAGCTTACTAGAGTAGGATTAAATGACAGAAATTAGTGAGTCACCCTGTGATTGCTAGTGCACTAGCACTTCAAGGGTTGCCAGTAACTGCACTAGAGACTTGAAATAGTTTCACCTTACTTTGATTTGTTAGCATAACTGCATAGAAATTATCTGATATTTTGAAGCATATATACAACATTAGGCTAAAGTGTTCACTAGAGAGCCAGATAAGTTCTAGCAAAAAACCCTTTTGAGCTGTATGTCCTTCAGAGATCTTCACCCTGTGGAGCACCACTGCACACAGAGAAATGAAAGCAAACAAGTCTGACAGCGAATGCTACCTTCTCGGGTCGCACACTGCCTTTAAAGCCAGCAGGTGAGGAAACCAGCAGTCTAGATAATGACAACTATCCTTGAGAAGGCTTGTGGGCCACAACCGGTGGAAGGGTTCCAACATGCTCCTCATGGCCAGGAGCATACACCTCTGGTTTTGCTGTCCCTCCATCCAGCCCACTACGACTACTCTGCAAGCACATCTCTTCCCCCAGGAGGAAGTAAAGCAGCCTCCTTCACTGCCAACCTTGGCGTTACCTCTCCTTGACCTAAGGAGGCTGACCTGAGGGCTCCAGGTCTGAACCCTATCAGTTGGGTGGTACCATTCAGGACATCAACACTGAAACCTGATAGGGACTTAGCTGCAGGACCTGTATCAGCAGTACAGACATCACTTTGCTGCATAGCTCCTATCTGCAGTGGAAAGGTCAGAGGAAACATCTTCTTTTAAGAAGGAAGAATTCCATAGCAGCTGAGAAGAATCTGTGATAAACACAAAGGTGGCATGTCAGAATGTCAAGGACTTGTTATCTTTTGACATGGTAGAGGGCTGGGGTTGTTTCCTTATGCCAAATGAAGTTGTTTCCTTATGCCAACAATCCTTTGTTACAAACACGCTCTTCAGTCCCACCCACACCTTCAGACACCTCCCCATAGCAGACAGCTGAGCTCCACAGCCTCCCTGTAGGGATGGCCCCCTCTATCGCTGCCTACCTCTGCAGCAGAGCTGCTCTGTCTTGGCCCTAGCTTACTTCAGGGTCCTTTAAGGTCTCTCAGCCACAAGTTATTAGACACAAGCTGTAAAATGCTACAGGAGAATCAGAAGGTGATAGAGAGGAAACACAGCACCTTGAAGAAAGTTAACTCCTTCCCAGCCAAAGCCAATACAGGCTGGTAGTCCCCAGAACTGTTAGTCACTCCTGGACAGACAAATGAATTCCAAAGTCCAAGCAAAATTTTCTTGTCTGCTTTTTATAACAGCTTCCTGTCATTTGTAATAGGAACAGGAATTAAAACATAGGCCAGACCAAGACTGGATAAGTGCAATGTGTTTAATGCTGATTCTCTGATTTCATGACCTCCAGCGGTTGCATAATATTCTGCAAACTTTTATATTCGTTCTCTGTTCTTGTAAGGTTCTTTTCTATATTCATGTGTTATGTGAGCTATTTAAGCATACATGTTTTATACAAGAAAGATTTTTCAATTTTTTTCTGTAAGTGAATAATTCCTACTGCAGGCTTGTCCTCTTTGTGGAGTCAGGATGTGGTTCAGAACAAGAGAGGAAAAAATCAGTAGTGTTTCAGTCTTGATATTGGACAGAGGAAAAAACATCTTTTTTTGGTTTCAAAGCAAGCTTTCAAAACAGACATTTTATAGCTGTCCAGACCTTTTCCTCAGATGGAGCACAACTCATAACTCTTTCATGAGAGATACCAGACTTACAGACTTAAGGGTGCAAATAGCTCCATAGAGCTTTCTAATCCAAGTCTAACACACCATCCAGTTTCACCCAGTTGTACCTGGTTAGATCTCAACAGCCTGTTGCACACAGGAGTATTATCCATCTAGTCTTTTTGAAGTCTTCATTCAAAGCAACAGGTAAGTCACTTCAGCCATTCCTTTCCTGGTAGATAATTGCTGTCACTGTTATACCCGTGTCTTATTGCTAAAGGAATTTTTCCAAATGTGAATAACCATGCACCAATCTATGTTGTTTTTTTCTACCACTTTTCTGGGAGGTGCTGAATGATAAATGACTGAAGAACCTCCATCTTGCCTGAATTTTCCATACACACCATCATCCTAAGAAGCATTATAACCAAGACTTGCAACATACAGCGCAGAAGACCAAATGGGTTCCAGTCTCTTTGGGAGTTTATTTCTATTTTAACACTTTCACAAAAGAGGATCTCTGCAGATGTGGGCAGCAAAATGCCATGGTGAGTGGGCCACTCATTGCCCTGGGCCAGGGGCTAAATCTCTGTTGTGCTATGTCCCGGTTTGAGGTAAAACAGAACCAATTTTCTTTTCAGTAATTTTATTTTTCAGTTAAGCCTATCCTAACTGTTTGCTGGTGATGTGATCATCACCCTGGAAGTTCAATACAGTTTTTTATATATTGTATCTATTTCATTATTTTCTTATTATTATATTTTCTTTTTATAATGTTATTATTAATATTTCATTAGTTTAGCATATTTTTCAACCTATAAGTTCTCTCTTCCTCTCATTCTCTCTTCTCTACTCTGAAGGGAGATGTTCTTCCTTATCTGAAGGGAGAGAGGTCAAAAAGAGCATCTCTTGTTCATTCAATGTCTGGTCCAGCCCAAACCACAACACACTCAGATATCCCAGGTGTGACCAGGATGCAAAACACAAACCAGGACTTGCAGCAGCCTGCCTGTGACTGCTTGTTGTCGATGCTAGGACAACCCCAAAATTCATTAAACTGGAAAGCAAGATGATTTTAGGCCAGTCTAGCTCCTCTCTGAGTTGACGTGATCATGGTTGTATCTGCAGGTTTAATGGCCCTTGTTCTCTAACAGATGTTCAAAATAGGATATATAGGGATGTTGGCTGAATCAATTAATCAATTAATAATTTTTCTCTACTTATTAGATTCTGCTTCTATTATTAAACTGTATTTATAGAATATACAAAGCCTGGATATGGTCTTTACTCCAATATGAATATGAGTCAGCAGTGCACCCTTGCAGTGATGAG
Source organism: Pedionomus torquatus (assembly GCA_013398155.1). NCBI lineage: Eukaryota > Metazoa > Chordata > Aves > Charadriiformes > Pedionomidae > Pedionomus > Pedionomus torquatus. The sequence continues at coordinate 233,592 of VZRU01017614.1, read as the reverse complement.
CTGCATATTGGGATGTATGAGAAAGAGTGTAGCCAACAGGCAAAGGAGCCTCTGTGGAGCACTTCTGAAGCTCATCTGGAGTACCATGTCCAATTCTGCACCCCTTGCTACAGGAGAGGTATTGGCAAAGTGGGGTAAGTCCAGCAGAGAGCCACCAGGCTGGCCAGGGCTGGACCACGTGATGTACAAGGAGAGGCTGAGAGAGCTGGATCTGCTCATCCTGGAGAAGGTCGAGAGTCCTTAATGCTGTTTGCAGCCACCTAGTGGGTGCTTATATAGGTGGAGACAAACTCCTCAATAGGTGCACAGCAACAGGATGGTTTGGCAACAAACTACAACAAGGGAGATTCCAGTTAGATATTAGCAAAATTATTATGGGGGTAGCAAAACATTGTAATGGGTTGCCCAGAGAGACTGAATTCTCCATCCTTGAAAGGATTCAACACTGGAGTGGACAAGTTCCTGAGCAGCCCAATATAATTTGCACTTTGGTTGCTCTGAGCATGGATAGGAATAGATGCTCTCCTGAATTTCCTTCCTACCTGCGTTGCTCTATGGTTATGTATTTCAGAATTGAATGATAGGATCACTGTTGAAACATAACCCTCATTTGTACAAATTTGAGGCAGATAAAATATCTGGTGAATGTTGTCTTGTCTTATATAATTTCTGTGGATTGAAAGATGATGTAAACATAAAACTTCAGTAAAATAAATGGAGTTAAAATATTGTTATAGCTGCTGTGCAAGATCATATCTTTCCAAGTTGAATATTAAATGTGAAATTTCCACCTAAATAAACAATAAAAGAACAGCCACCTCAAGTCAAACTAGTGTTCTGCCTAGGTCTTTACTAGCAACTTGTCTTTACTTGTCTTTACCAGCAGCTACTTTTTTCTGCAGTTTATGAAAGTATCAGAAAAACTTAACTGATGCAGAATGGAAGTGTCTTCCCCATCACTACTAATGAGTGATCAATTTCTGGCCTAAAAATGTTAGGTAGGGCCTCCAAGATCTTTGTAACTTTTAGAATAAAATTAAGGAATCATATGTTATATGAAAACCACATCACAAAAAAAAAATAAAGGTGTAACTTAGCTGAAGTAGTTAGCCTTGTCTTACCTGATTAAAATATCAGTATCCAATCCTGATTAATGAGGCTGGAAACTTTTAAAGACTGATGGGACAACACCCTCATTGATTTTTAAGTTTGTGGATCCCCACTAAGACCTCCTAACTGTCATCCAAGTCATCAGGCTTAATATTTCACATTGGCTGGCTCTCTGCTTTCAGAATTATCTCGCCATAAAATATAGTAAACTCTGTGATTAAGGTGTAGTGCAGGGTGATCTCTTAGTTGTTTTTTTTTTTTTTTAGTTTTATTTGTCAACTCACTGGGTTCTACAGTCCATCAGCACTAGACATCTTCAGTAGCTTCCATTCACAACAGCAGCCAGCAGCATCTTTATTAACTGACCGAGCACATAATTTCTTCAGATGCACTTTAATAAGAAAACTTTTAAAAAATTCTCTCATGCTGTCAGCTTAGTAATAACTTCATGAGCTATTTTATTTTTCTCTAAAGAAAAGCAAATATTTCTGAAGACTGACAGGTTAAATGTAAAATTGAGCAAATTAGCATCAGCGTTATAGATCTAGAATTCCATCTGCTTTTTATGAAATTGCTCTCAATTTCCTGCATTTTCAGAGCATTATTTTTTATACTTGTACTATCCTGTTATTATTATACAAAAAGAAGAAAAAGTACCTGGCTGAGGGATAAAAAAATAAGGTAATAGAAGAGAAAGAACATGCAGCTTATTTCTGCACATTGAATGGCAGTCAAATTCATATGATCCTTAAAATAAAACAAAATACGGATACCAAATACAAATATCAAATTCCAGACTCATATTGCTTTAAGGTTTCAAGTATATTCTGCATTTTGCCTCAAATCCATATACTTAACTAAAAAAATGTTTCTTGCTTTCTTGCATGATTGTAACTCTAGGCTGAGTACAGTGTTTCTTAATCAGAAAATAGGGGAAACAAATTGAGTTTTGTGGGAGCGGTATGTTTATGCATGGATGGTGGAATCTGCATTTTTTCCTAAGTCTGGCAATGGGAAAATAATTTTTTCAGAGAATGGAAATAAAGATATTAAATGTTACCAGCTGCAAGAATGTCACTTTGCAACAGTTCTTGATTCAATATACAATGAAATAGTTATGTACATGGCTTCTTTAAATGTGTATGAAAAAGTTACATACATGGCTGGAAGATATGGCTTTAGAATGTGGAAATTAATATATGTATATGTAACACGAATTTTCTTTTATTCTTAAAAACAGATCTTCAAATTAATATTTTTAATTAATTATATTTGTGCAATCATCTTAAGCAGCTATTAGGGCTATTTTTTTTTCTTTAAGGCTGTAAAATTATTTATCCTGCTGAGTTGGAAGGCTTAGCTTCAGAGGTTTGCCCTCACTGTCAGACAGCACAATAAACAATGGCTACATCACTTGCATTTGCTGAAGATATACTAAAGTTTCCAAGCTCTTTTTCAATTACTTTCAATGCTCTTTGGATGAAGTGTGAAAATGAAGAGCAGCAGAAAAACAGTGCAGCAAACCAGTATCATGCACTTCAGTGCAGAAATAATGCTTTGTTCATTTTTGAGACAGAAGTCTAGAGGAGTACTTTTTGTGCTGGGCATTGTGCCACTGGTTAATTTTAAATTAGTAGGTAACATTTTGATGGATTTAAATTACTTTCTAAATAACCATTAAATTAGATTTGTCATATTTATTTATCCACTTAGTGAAAAGAAGCCAGTTCTACCATTAAGGCATAATTCTACTGACCAATAACAGACATAAGTCAGTGTAATGTGTATTTCTTTTTGTTACAAAAGTATAAATTTAGGTGTGGCAAACAGTGGTGTTTGTGTGGCTTCTGATCTCTCAGTTTTGAGCTCTGGAATGTGAAGATCCTCCTTTTAGATGATGATGATAATAATATCAATTCTATTTAGTCTAAAATTCATAAAATTATAGTAATGCATGCCATTTTGGTCTGAATCTGAGCAAATTAAGTTCTCCTTCTGGTCTGAAGGTGCTCTTTTAGGTGGCTGACAAGATTCATTCTGACTGACTGATGCTGATAGGTCTCTTATAGTATTGAAAGACTCAAGTTTTGCATCTCAGTTTCATCTTAGGTGTGGAGCAGCGCAAGAAGCAGCAAACTGGCTTGCCCCAAGCCCTCTGGCTCCTGTCAGGGGGAATTGCAGGGCCTCTTCCCTCAAGCCTTGTCCACCCTCACAGAAAGGGGAGGATGAGTCTGTGCAAAGGACCTGAGCTCTGCTGTGAAAGTGCTTAGGAAGCAGGTCTGCTCTGCTCTGGTGCAGGTTACAGCAGCGACAGTCTGAGCTCAGGTCTAGTCCTCTGTAACTGAACAGGTACAGCCCTGATCAACAGTCTCCAGTCTTGACAGATATATCAGCAGGAACCCTGGTAGCTAACTGAGGGAAAGTGGTGCTTCTTTCTTGTTCTGCAGTCATTTCCCCTCAACATGCACTCCTCCTCCTCCTCCTTCTGTTACTTCTTCCATCACTCCCTCGCCATTATGCACTATTGAGTTATTAGTACTAGCCTCTTTGCTGACTGATGGTTCTTGCTGCAGTGTAGGCACATCACAGCCAGCAGTTTAATAGAGGACATCAAATCAGGCTATATCTCTCCTTCTGCTGACTCTCTCTCTCTTTTACTTTCCTCAACACCTGTGAAAGATAAAAGACCCTATATTCTTTCTTATGCGAGGGAAGTAATGAAGAAGAGGTACAAGATCCTCTTGGATCACAAAGATGATCAGAGGGCTGGAGCACCTCTCCTATAAAGACATGCTGAGAGAGCTGGGGCTGTTCAGCCAGGAGAACAGAAGGCTCTGGTGAGACCTTAGAGCAGCCTGCCAGTATCTGAAGGGAGCTACAGGAGAGCTGGAGAGGGGCTTTTTGTCAGGAAGTATAGGGATAGGACGAGGGGGTAATAGTTTTAAATTGGAAGAGGGAAAATTTAGATTAGATATTAGGAAGAAATTATTTCTTGTGAGGGTGGTGAGGCACTGGAACAGGTTGCCCAGAGAAGCTGTGGATGCCCCATCCCTGGGAGTGTTGAAGGCCAGGCTGGGTGGGGCTTGGAGCAACCTGGTCTAGTGAGGGGTGCCCCTGCCCATGGCAGGGGGGTTGGAACTCAATAATGATCTTTGAGGTCCTTTTCAACTCTAACCATTCTATGATCCAAAGACATACAAGACAATTATAATTTGCCTGGGGTTCTTGGAGAGGTGCTAAGTCTCCCAGCCTGTTTATATATGTTTATATATAAGCAGGGTCAGAGTAGGCTGCAGCTGTTTCCCACATGCACTCTGTGGGCTCCTCTGAACACCAGCACATGTGCTGCAGGCAATGAAAGTGGACGTCTGTCTGCTTTCTAGCCAGGAGACCTCCAGATTTCTGATCAGCAGAGGAAGAGAAAAGAATCATCAGCCATGCCCACACCATGGAGACATGCTTCCAGTCACTCCCATCTGAGGCCCTCCCCACCAGCTCATGCAGGGTGCCTCTTTCAGATCCCTCACTGTCTCACTAGTATTCGCTCCCTGTCATGTCCACATCAATCTCACTCATACTTCTTCACCTCCACACTCAATCTCTGGTTAGCTGCAGTCCTTGTAATTCCCAGTTACTCTTCTCCTGAATCCTTTGTCAGCAGGAGTTCACCAGTACAATTTTTATTCTTTAAAACAGACTTCAAATTTTGCATAGTTGGAGGCATCTACACCTGAGAGCATTTCTTAACCTCTCAAAAATTGCCAACAGAGGCCACTTGTGGCTTCCTTTTTTCAGCTGATGTTGTAACAAGCTTAAAAAAATTTTGGCTCATTAGCTATTAATATGCAAGCAAATTGCAAGAGAATGAAGGATGTAAATAATTTAGAACTGTCTTCTTGTCATACATTGGTAATATAAATGATGCTCTACTGGGATACAGGATCACAGGCAGGATAGAATCATAGAATCATGGAATGGTTAGAGTTGGAAGGGACCTCAAAGATCATCAAGTTCCAACACCCCTGCCATGGGCAGGGACACCTCCCACTAGACCAGGTTGCTCAAAGCCTCATCTGGCCTGGCCTTGAACACTTCCAGGGATGATTTTGTGCTTGAAAGAAACATGATACTTTTAGGACCTGTTTCTCATACAGAACTTAAGTCCTATGGTCTGGGCTGGTTATTTATAGTGTATCACTTACACTCTGGCGTGTGTGGGAGGCAGTTCAGAAAATCATGGGAAAGTCTTAAACGCACCGGCAACCTGATGCATGATTTACTGTATTAGATATATTAATAAACCAAAACGGAGAGCACCCACACGACAAGACAAATAAGAAGATATTTTTACTAGTGATCTCTTCAAGACTTACAGGACTGATGAATTCACAATCTACTGACTACACGCTTTTTTGCAGCATCTGTTGCATGAGAGAGACAACCAAAAAACTGTCAGGCAAATATGTGCAACCTGGGGGGATGGGGACCACAAAATACTCAAAACAGATGAGATTCTCTGAATATCTAACCCATTCCAGCTCTTCCTGAAGATTGCTGCACCTGTTGGGAGAAATTCTCCTCTCACGTCTGCTTCTGCAACCTTATTATCCTCTCTTGGCATATTGTGTTTAAACAAAACAAAGAAAAAATGGGAAGTGAAATGAGCATCTAAGCAACATTATTTCTATGGATTTGCCACAAGTCTTATATTAAATTAGTTTCTGGAGGATGCTGCAGCTGCTACCTAGAAGATCAATCACTTGACTTCCATTAGATTTGACAGCTATAAATATTCTAGATGCAGACTCTGGCAGGCTTAGATTAGTCTCCTTACAAGTGAAACATCACACATCAAAGCAAGCGTAGAATAATTGCCCTAGTTGGCATTTGCAAGGCACTAAGACAAAAATTTTCTTATTTGTGTAAGTGAATATATTTGGGGAAAAAATTAAAGAAAACTATATTAAATATTGGAAAGTAAAAATACAAATATCTGAGTTAGTACTTCTGGCATAAGAGAGCAAAAGGGACCACAGTGAGATCAGACTCAGAAATCTAGATTCTTTGCTCTGGAAAGTTACTCTGCTATTAATTTTTCTTTGTTTGCTTTCAGAGGGCTTTGTTTTCTTGCTTCTCTGAAATATAATGAAACCTTTTTGAAAATCCAACTGATCAACTGTACTAGGCAGATTTCCAAAGCAGAAGCATATTCCAAAGCCTATTGAAATGAAAAGAAAGGTCCTCATGTATTCATCTGGTCCAATGTAAATATAGAACTGTTTTCCTTTATTTGGAGACCCTCCCATTTAATTAGCTGTCTCAAGCAGTCCAGTCCCTTGGGTATTCAGCCCAAATAGCCTTAGCTCTCTTCCCACAAAATAATATATACTGTATTGAAAACCATCAGAAAGAGTGCAAAGCAGCCCAAGACATGCAACTGTGCAAGCCTGAAACATCTTCATGTCACCTTTTTCTGCAGTCCTCTTCCTCGTAGAATTTCTCTTGAAATGCGTTAAAGTGATGAAGGGTTGCATGGTTTGGCCTACCAAGCATTAGCTGAGGGAGATCTTATGTCCAGTAGAAATCTTTCAAAGCTTCTAACTGTTCTTTTGGGAAAGAATCTAGCAACTGAGTTCTGGATAATAATTAGGGCTGCAAAGAAAACCAACTACTGATTTAGTGGGAAAAAAAAAAAAAAAAAAAAGATAATCCTTACCCTGGTGTTTTTTCAATATACTTTAAAAAAAAATGAACCATTACAAATTTTTCTCTGAAAAAAAATGCAGACTCCCATCAGTCACTTACCATCAGCTGAGAGGCATTACAGTCAGATGAACACTGGAAAAAAGCAAAGTCCCTTCTTCAGCACCATACATAATGGTACAGATCTTGACGTAAGTCGATCAGCCATTGTCCTACATTCTGAGGACACTTACACGGGAAAGTACATGTCTCTGTGAACTGCTTGTGTTTCGGTGAGGTGCTGTTTTTTCTAGCAGGAAAATTGTCTTCAAGTTATCTAGCCAGCTCCATTAGCATCTCCAGCAGTTCTGTCTGACCGCTTAACAACATCCCCAGCTGTGACAGGTATGTTCTCTCACTGCTTAGCACAAATGGTACTCACAGTGCTTTGTAAACACTGAACTCAGTGAGAAATGAGGGTATTTGGAATTTTATCCTTTATCTTATCCGTTATCTCTGCACAACCTTGTGGGAAGTCATGTGAGGTTTTTTTTTCTCTGTTGGTGATGTTGTTGTTCATTTTGTCCTTTTAGAGCTGGACTCTGGTCTTAAAGGAGTCCCTGGGTCTCTGTAATTCTCTTTGTGGCCCTGAGATCCCACTGGTGCTATATACCACAGTTCAGAGGGCATGGGATGCTGTCACAGGTTAGTTGAGCTTGCTTAAATTAGGTAAACTAAAGTGTAGCAAGGTAACAGGTCAGAAAGAGTCACACAGATGGGATTTATACAATGGGTTTCATGAAGAAATGTTAAAATATGAGTGGAATTCATATGTGGAATATGAAAGGGAAGAGTGTCCGGATGTCTTCACTAAGTGAAGTTTCATAACAACAGCCCTACAGAAGAGACTGCGTGTCTTTAGGTCCTGACTGAAGGGTGGAACTCCTCTTGTTATTAAACTGTGCTGTGTTTGAGCCAGTGATTGAGATGTTCAAATCCATTACTAATCCCTTAAACTATTCAGTCCTTCTGGGTGTATTTTTGGTTCCTAGTCAGATTTGCCAGAATTTGTCAGAATTCAGCCTCTCTACTTTGGCTTTTCGGATATCCTTTGATTAAATCTCTCCTGATCTTCAGAAGCCTGTTTAATACAGTTTTACAGAAGAATTTTTACCGAGAAAAGAGAGAGATGCAATGTTTAAACAGGAAGGCATTTTAGTAGAGATTATATTCCAAGAAAATGCAAAATAATAGCTGTAAAAAATTCAGGTGCAACAGCCTCCATTCCCCAGATAGTTTCATCTTAAAGATGCAAGGAGGTGTATTAATGAAGGCTTTATGCATCTCATAAAAGTATTCAGTCCAGACCACAAAAAAAATTTAGCCTAGTGTTGGGGAAAGGACAGACCCCAGTACCCTTTCAGCATCTTAGCTCCACCTATTTAATTCTTCAACCTCTTCCCATCACAATGTTCTCACTCCCTTCTGTACTATATTTAAAGCAATGTGACAAATACAGAACACTGAAGTAATCAGTAGGCATCAATAGCTGTGTTTTAAAAGAATTATTTGACAAACAGACACTTTGCCGAAGCCCATCTTCATATGGGAGGATAAAGTCAGTGCATGTTGGCCAATGAGGGCATGTAGCCCTCACTGCAAGCACCCCAGGTCTTAGTTTGTTAGTTCCTTTTAACTTCATTATTGATTTGACGAACCAAGGATTTTGAACTGCCCCATTACTCCTTAAAACACAGCATAAATATTAAATCTCAACTCAAAAACCTGTTTTTCAGTCTTAGTTTGCTGTCCCCAGCTGCCATCATTGTAGCTTTTGTGTTGAGACAAAAAGAAGAAAAGCCTACTGAATGAGCGACAGGAAGAATATTAACCCAAACTCGTTTCCCAAAATGTGTCAGGAGGTGTGTTCCAGCAAGGTCACCAGATATTCCTAATGCCATTAAATAAGTTCTTTTAAGGTATGATGTGTATCTGCCTACCTGGTTTTCCTTGTGACTGAGCCATAATAAAGACTAGGGATAGTGGGAGACTATTTTGACTGATAGAAATGAAGAAAGCATCAGGATGATAATGGTGGTGTTACAGAAAGGTATAGAAAACAAAGAAAAAAAGATATTGGAATAATGACTGGATAAAAGTGATACTGGCAGAGGATGTTACAGAGAGAAGAAAGAACATTAAAACATACATGAAACAAACATCTGGGAAAGGAGAATGACCTGGGGGAAACAGTACCTCCAAGGAAGAACTAGCCTAGTCAGATAGATTACATTAAAGAGCAGCAAATCTGGATTTACCATCAATCTCTGCCTCCCATGTGAGTGTTTTGTCTACTTACATTGTACTTTTTGAAATTAGTATCTTTATTATTTGTGCAGTGCGTAACACTGTGGGATTCCAATAGCAATTGAAGCGGCTATGTGCAGCTATCAATTACAAATGGCAGATGGTATAAAACTGGCAGAGGGTTTAGGAGATCATGGAATCATAGAATAGTTGGAATTAGAAAGGACCTCAAAGATCATCAAGTTCCAACCCCCTGCCATGGACAGGGACACCTCCCACTAGACCAGGTTGCTCCAAGCCCCATCCAGCCTGGCCTTAAACACTTCCAGGAATGGGGCATCCGCAGCATCTCTGGGTAACCTGTTCCAGTGTCTCATCACCCTCACAGGAAAGAATTTCTTCCTAATATCTAATCTAAATCTCCCCTCTTCCAATTTAAAACCATTACTCCTCATCCTTTCACTGCATTCTCTCACGACATAGAGTCCCTTCCCATCTCTCCTGTAGGCCCCTTCCAGGTACTGGAAGGGATGTGTAAGGAAAAAGTATGAAGAAAAATGTGTAAGGAAAATGTATATGAAAAGGTGCATAAGGAAAAAGGAGAGCAGATAGAACCGGGCAAGAGAATCCTCGCAGCAGGCAACATGCTCAGAGGGCTTGCAAAATGCCATGAAAATTCTGAGATCTGCTCAGCATTAGCCATAGAGGAGTACCACATCAATGATACAAGAGAAGATAAATGTGTGATTCCCATTAACATTACCAAAATATATGCAGCTAAGTCCCCCACTGAGAGCATGGATAATTTACTCTGTCTGTTTTCATGTGTTTCTGTTCCATTGACCTGCTAGAAATTTCCAATTGAAACATCATCTCTGTAAGTAGATGGAGCACTTGTGGGCACAAATGTCAGATATGTTATTATTCATGCCAAATCCCAGCTGGAAGTAAGTCACTGCAAAGCAATGGAATTACAGCAGGGAAGAATTAGCCCCAGAGTAGTTAAAAATGTCTTTTTATACAACTGTTTCAGGTAGCTGTGCATTAAGTAACATTATGTAAGTGATGGTGGTAGTGTCATTATTGTGAGGAATGAGAAGAATGTTACTGCAAATTTAACTGTATCTACAGTCGCAGTCATAATTACCTCATTAACTAAAGTACAGTGGGATTATCTTCCATTTTAAAGAAGAGTAAAATCAGAATTATGGAGAGGAACATTTCCTGTTGTAGTCATCAAACCAGCTATGGTAAATAAAACAACATCAATGCATGCTTTCTGAACACGACTATTATTTTTCTGTCAAAAATTTAGCTAGGTCAGAGTTTTTCACTTTTTGGAGAAAATTATATCACAGTAGTAGATTTGAGAATTATATTGATCTTGCAGTCTGTTATTGTGAAAAGGACCATTTTCAAATGAAGGGAAAACAAAGTCCTTCTCCTCATGTTTGACTATTCACTGCCCAAGCAAAAAACATACAGGGAGTGTTTGGGTCGTTTGCTACACAAACAACCCCCTGTGAGCTCCCACCCCCCACCCACCCCACCCCACATCCATGTGCAGCTGTAAAACTGGTAGGTTTAGTAGGCACCTCAAAGACGAGCTGTGATGAAAAGTTGAATGCCTCTTTCCCCCATTTGAGCTGCTGTACATACTTACTCTCTGAACTGGGACAGCTGTTTTTTTTTCAAGGTGTGTGGTAGGAGAAGTGTCTGCAGTGACAGTGTGCATTGCTCAGCTGTGTGAAGGGAACTGAAAAGCATCAGAGATGCGCTCCTGCTAACAGTAATCCCCTCTCTCAGTGTAAGAGCAGCCTGGAGGTACCCTGATGGCTGGAAAAGACATTCTTCTGCCCCCAGTTCTCACCCTGAGGAGGCTTTTGGGTGAGTAGTGACTGCTGGTGCCCTCAGAGCAGCTAAATGAGCATCACAACTCCATCCCATCTGGGATACAACTTGCACAGCTCATCCCCACATTGTAGACACTGACTGAAACCCGCCATACTGGGCTGACAGTGAGTTTGGGGCTGGCAGCTCTTGGGGGACAGTTTTTCAGGATGCCATCATTCTATAATAGCAGCCATGAGAAGCTGTCAGGGCTACAGCATATTTGCTCAAATGAGGGTTTGGTGGTGATCAGGTCACTCATTTGCAAAAGCAGATGAAATTACCATTAAGGTTTTTCAGAAGAAAATAAAAATTTATATTCAGGTGAGGGGCTTAATATAAATCAGAACATTATCTCCAGCTTATAAATTTCATGCAGCCTTTGGAAGCATACAAAAAGTCATCTTCCAGTAACATTTTTTCTGCAGAAGCACTGCATGGAAATAATATTTCATTGATTTTTATCACGTTGACCATGGACCCAGAAGAGAAATACTTAGTTGGCTATTTGGAGGGATTACAAAGAGAACTAGATGGAATAAAAAAAATACTGATTCCTGTGTACAAAATATTGGCAGCTTGCCGACATATCACTGCTGTGCTTTCAACCGCTCATTGCCACCTTTATTTTACCTTATGCAGAAGGATATGTATAGCCTGTGTGGGGAAACACGAAAGTTGCCAGTCTTGGAAAACAAATATCCCAGTTGTACAGTCAGCAGCAGGGACGGTACAGTCCCCAAACCAAATCGCTCTTTTAGCAATCAAGATAGTTGATCAGAAGGGAAAGGAAATGAGGGGAATAGGGTGGGGGGAAGGAGTGATGTGGAGAATGGGAAGTGGGGTAACATGTACAAAAATACGTAAGCAAAAGGAAGCCATCCAAAATGACTGCTGTGAGGGAAGTGCAGAAACTCAAAGCCTGTCCCAGCTGCTCTGCAAAGTCGCTTCTCAGAAGCGAGTGGGTAGATGGACACAGGAGAAGTATTGTGACATGAAAGCCAGCCAGCAGCTGCAGAAAAGCAGGTGGCAGGTTGGCAAGCGGTTTTGAGCCTCATCAGCCACTTTGGAAGAGTGGCTGTACATTATGTGTTGTTGTAATGCAATTTTGATAACAAGCTACTGGTACTGCCACGGGTATTAATAACACTTACTACAGGATTATATAAATTATTCTAAGTTACTGTAACCATGTAGACTGAACTATCAAAGACCCCACAATCAGAACGTGTAGAGTGAACTTTCACAAGAGGATAAGTGAGGTTTTGAGAATGTAGGCACAGGATGAAGTCAGCAGCCCCAGGGTTATAAGCAGACATTTTGAGTGGCTGATTATCCATCATTAAAGAAATACAATGATGAGAGGGACTAGTTTTAGGTCCCAACAAACTAAGTAACCCTTTAACAAGGAGCTATGTGTGGCTAAATTGTGTTAATAGTGCCATTAGTTATGCTGTGAGGATGTTAGACCTCAAAAGCTGTGGAAGGAATCTCCTGTGGAAGGAGAATAAGAACATGGTGAGTAATTGTACACACATCCTGTAACTAAACCATAAAAACTATAATTTGTATGCCCATAACTTCATGGATGAGAAGCTCAACATGAGCCAGCAGCGCTTGCTAGCAGCCCAGAAAGCCAACCACATCACGGGCTGCATCAAAAGAAGCCTGACCAGCAGGCCATGGGAGGTGATTCTCCCCCTCTGCTCTGCAATCATGAGACCCCACCTGGAGTAGTGTCCAGCTCTGGAGTCCTCAACATAGGAAGAACATGGACCTGTTGGAAGGGAGGGCCATGAAAGTGACTAGAGGGCTGGAGCATCTCTCATGGAGACAGGCTGAGAGAGCAGGGCTGTTCAGCCTGGAGAACAGAAGGCNAAGGCCAGGTTGGGTGGGGCTTTGAGCAACCTGGTGTAGTAGAAGGTGTCCCTGCCCGTGGAAGGGGGTTTGGAACTTGATGATCTTTAAGGTCCCTTCCAACTCTAGCTATTGTATGAACTGATTATTTTGAACAAAGACATCTATTAAAGGGCATAAAGGCTGCAACTGAAGCCATTAGTTGTACAAGCTCCAATGCTTCAGAATTAGGTATGTGGAAATGAGCATTTTGACACCTTGCAGCATGTTACATGTAAATATTATCTTACTACCGCTGAAGGGAGTTATATCTCCAGTGCTTGTGTTTGGCCTAGTAACCAAAGGTTTGGCTGTAATTTGTATGCAGCAGTATGAATTAGTAACAAAGTGAATGAAAATGATGTATAATAGGTAGAGGTCAATTCATTGGGGTGATTAATTTTTCTGGTAAGGAAGTGATCTGGGCATGCAATTTCTGAAATTCTGAAATTCTCTGAATTTCTGCCACTAAGCCAGCTGGGCTGCGGTGGAGCAGTTAGGAGTCTGGGCTCAGTGGACTGATAGAGTCTTGAAATAGGCCAGTTACTTGCTGTGTCTGTAATGGAGCTCTGACTGTGGGTTTGCCTGTTTGGATAAGCTAACATTGACTCAGCCAGGCTGTGAATTTACTTAGAAGTTCAGCTTATCCTGAGCTGGTTTCCACGGTGGACTCTGAAGCTGTACTTAAAGTCTTAGGGGTGTTTAGAGTGAAACACAGGGACTTGGTAGGTAGAAAATCAGGAAAAAAAAACCATGCTAAAAAGTTGACAGAAGTTATTCCAAAGTCACTACACTTGTAGTGAGTGATGTTTCTTAGAGTTCTACTGTGTTAATATAATAACATCAACCCTAGTTACTGCAAAATAATGTAAAGCCTACCCAAGTAATTTTTCTTCAGGACCCCCAGAGGCATAAGCACTGCATTCTTCCGAAAGCAGAGCAGAACTCAATATTTTAATTTGAGGCAGCATTAAAAATTTCAAGGGGAATTTCAGAGGGAGAAAACACATTTCAACTCCATAAGACAACCCCCACTACCTGTTCTCAACAAAGACCTTGAAATTCTTTGTTTACAGTACCATTTTTTGATTCATATGTACTCTGTTTTCTGCTCCATCTGTTTGAAAGAGGGAAAAGGGTTCTGGCAAACTGAAATAACCTACAGACTGTCTTATTTTGGGAGGCATTGATATAAAATTTCTCCCCATACAAACCATTTTACAATTGTTTGGTCAAACATAATTATAACAGATATTATTTTTGGAAAAATCATAGAATCATAGAATGTTTGGAGTTGGAAGGGACCTCAAAGATCATCAAGTTCCAACCCCCTCGCCATGGGCAGGGACACCTCGAATCAGGATGCAGGAATGGGGCCTCCCTAACTAGTAGGTGTGCTCTGACTTGGGAAGAGCACATACAATTTCGTCAATGCCTTAATTTCTAAACAGTGCCCTCCCTCCATCCAGGGCAGGACTATCTTTCCCCCACCAAAAGAGTCCTTTTTCATTGACAGCAGTTCATGGCATGTGCACCACTCACCCCCAGAAACCACCTCAGCACAGAGCAGTGTGTCAGCTCCATGTCTGCTAGACCAGCCAGTTTCTTACATTTCTCAGCGCTACACTAAAATGACAGCACATCTTCCTCCACCATATATAATAGCCTTTCAGATTTGTCACCTGGCTCACAATATGGCAGCCCAGAGACCAAGAGATAAGCAGCCATGCACCAGAGTAACTGTGACAGACAGCTGTCTAATGGGTTAGTGACATACCATGAATTTTAGAACATATTTTCATCAGATGAAAACACGTCTATTATCTTCTGTTTTTTCTACCTGAATGCCTAGTTTCAGCCCTGTATCTGTGAAAAGCTTCCTTCTCAACTAACTTGCGTTAGACTAGTGGCATTTATTGATATCATCAACAAATGAGCCAAATAAGGATTGGGACAGTTGAATTATTCCATCTGGCATCTAAAGGCTTAAACATGCATATCATATGTTGCTAATTTCCCTACACACTGAATGACATCATTGTGTCCCAAGCTACCTGTCTCTGAGAAATACTTCTCTCAGAAAGCAGGAGCTCAGCTAGTGAGATCAGATGTGCATGACGATCTGTTTTCTCCCACTCAAGCCCACCAGCCAAAATTCTGGAGGCTGGGATTTTGCAAACACATTGCCTTGCCATGGCTACTCCCTACACTAAAGCTTATTGATTTTCTGAGATACCTATTTTTACCCCTTAGAACTATTCCTGACTGCTTGCACAGCAGATTTCTGCATCAACAGAGAACCTTGCTGTTTGTGCTGCAGGGCATCCAGTATCAGAGAAGTTGGGGGAATTTCTATTTCATGGCTTTCTGTCTCCTGCAAAGAAAGAACTGCTGCTTGGAGAGACAAAGATTTTAGCCAGAAATCCACCGAACATTTGAAGAATGCATTCAGCTCTCTTCTCTGTGATCCCTAAGCAAAACAGTAGCAGATTTCACATAGACAGCCTTTTGACATTTTTGCAGGCAGTAGATTGTGTATTGGACTACCGTTCAGGACTCCTGAGTTCAGTTCTTGACTCTGCAATTTCTGGGTGACTGTGGCCTTACCTCTGTTTGCACAGCAAAGGTGAAGCAGCGATGTTGGAGCAGACCTCCTTTGCAATCTAGAGTTGAATCTATTATAGAAAAGGATGAGGTATTATTCTTTGCAGTAGTTAATAGCAACATCTTATGTCTTTTCAGAGACAGATGAAGTTGAATTTGGGAGGTTAATTTGGGAGGTGGCTTGTTTTGATAGCATTGGGGTAAGAGTTTTGCAGTCCCAGCTCCCCTCCCTTTTTCAACTCCTCCTTATAGAGCACTGTGTGTCGTTCGACTGTATGGAGTATAGATCCGGTAAGACACAGAATAAAAATCCTAACAACATGATCAAGTGGAGAGAGGAGAAAGGAGAAAAGAAGGATCTTTAAACTGCTTATAAGCGCTTGTTATATTTGCAATGCTTTACAGAGTTTAGTTACCCAAAGGATAGGCCTGTCTTTCATTCTCTTGCAAGTTTTTTCAATGACCAGGAAAGGATGCTTTCACTTGAAATAAATCTGTTACTTAAATACTAGGCCAAGGAAAGAGGAAACCAAAGTACATACGAAAAGCAGACAACATGTCTTGCAAACACTTCTGAAAACATGGGAACAAACAGCCGGGTGCAATGGAGTTCATCTTAGCCAACTTTAGTGTCCACCCAAAGGGACCTATAAGTTTGTCCACTAAGCTCTGTCTTTGATAAGGGGGATCTAAGTGCGTACAGTGTGTACAGAGGAGTCATAATTGTTGTCAGCTGACTTGTTCCATGGAAAGACATAGGCATTTCAGGATGCAGCTCACTTAATTTAGAAGTCAATGACAGACTGAGGCAAATTGCACTCTAGATATACCAATTTCTCTTGGCTGACCAGAATTGGAACTTCGGCAACAGCCCAGAAAACTATGTTGGATCAGATAATTATAGCAAGGACTTCCCACTGGGCTAGGAAGTATTTGAACAGCACAGTGAAACCTCTTTATCCTTTGCAGATAATTTACTCCCAAGAAGAACAGACCCCACACAGACAGTTAATAATAGATGGGACATTGCTGTGATAAGACTCATTAGTAACCAGTTACTAGTGGCAAAACAAAGTCCTCAGCTATGTCTTTGACAAATAATGTGACAGGAACATCTTGTCTCCCTCAGTCTGAATGCCACAACAGAACTGCTAGTTTTAAATCCTGCAAACAATGATTTGCTCTGTAAACAGACACTGGTGCAAGGTCCTGCCGCAAAGAGGTCTTTCACGATGGCAGGTCATTAACACATTAAACATATGTACTTCCAGCTGAGTGCTAATGAGCATTTCATAGAATCATAGAATGGTTAGAGTTGGAAGGGACCTTCAAGATCATCAAGTTCCAACCCCCCTGCCATGGGCAGGGACACCTTCCACTAGACCAGGTTGCTCAAAGCCTCACCCAGCCTGGCCTTCAACACTCCCAGGGATGGGGCAGCCACAGCTTATCTGGGCAACCTGTTCCAGTGCCTCACTACCCTCACAGGAAAGAATTTCTTCCTAATATCTAGTCTAAATCTCCCCTCTTCTGATTTAAAACCATTCCCCCTTGTCCTATCACTACACATCCTGACAAAATGTTCCTCTCCAGCTCTCCTGTAGCTCCCTTCAGATACTGGAAGGCTGCTAGAAGGTCTCCCCAGAGCCTTCTCTTCTCCAGGCTGAACAGCCCCAGCTTTTAAATTTCCTTTGGTTGGTTTGACAGAGAAAGTGCATGAAGGATCTTCCCCCCATCATCTCCAATAAAACTGTTTGATAAATATGATCTACCTCCTTCTGCCTATGAAGTTGCTGAAAAGTGTCTGACTTTGTCTGCAACAACTTTTGTCCTTGGTTACTGCTGAACGGTATCTGCCGACAATGCAGTGTTTCCTCCCATGTACCGGAAAGCAATAACTGGTGTACAACAAGCACAGATTTTAACTGTGTGTTATTGAAGCAGTACAGGACTCAGCAGAAACAGGAACGATTAGCTGAGGTGGTTGTGGCGGTGGAGGAAAAGGGGTGTTGCACAGAAATCAGTAGGAAATCTGACTTTATTGGCTCTGTTGCACTTTTGCACACTTGTTTCAATCTGTAGACTGTCAAGTGAAGAAGTGGTATCACTAGTGTCAAAGGGAATTGAATTTATTAAGTAGAAGCCCTGGCACTGCTACTGCAGGTGCACTCATTTCCTTTTGCTGAAAATGAATTCCTTGCAGGCAGCAGTAAAACACTTCCTACAAGGGACTTTGTCTTAGCCCCATTATTATAAACTAATCCTTCAGATCAAGAAATGTTTCTTACATCTTCTCTCGACTCGCCTAAAATCCCTGAAGACTATTCCTTACTCATCTTGTGGGTGGGAAAGAGTACTTAATTACATGATTTTTACCATACATGAAAAAAAGG
The DNA here is from genome assembly GCA_013398155.1 of Pedionomus torquatus. Classification (NCBI taxonomy): domain Eukaryota; kingdom Metazoa; phylum Chordata; class Aves; order Charadriiformes; family Pedionomidae; genus Pedionomus; species Pedionomus torquatus. The sequence goes on along the minus strand of VZRU01017614.1, from coordinate 215,710 downwards.
ATCATCTTGTGCTTAAGGCAAGATAAGAGGAGCTTGTGTTTCAGGTCCTAATTTGCTTCAGGGTTTGGAACATGTGAGAAAAGATGGCAGAATGGTAAAGGATAGTTATACCAGTTAATTTTGTGTTCTTCTTTTAGTACAGTATCTGCACATTCAATTTCATGTTGGGATTATATGTTTGGCTGTGTTTGAAATTAAATTTTGTTTCTACTATTTAAAAATAATTTCAGGATGCACAGCAGGGCTGTGATAGGTCATGGACTCACAATGTACTAGTGCTTGAGGGCTAAAGGAACATAACTAACTTTCAGGAAATTTCTTACACGATTGCTCATGGAAACTTTTAATTAGCTTCCTGCAATTATACTGGCTTGGAAAGTCTGGGGAAAACTTGTTATCTGGAGCTGTGTCCTAGTATTCCACCTTTCCAGGTGAAGATAAGACATTCCAGTTCCTCAGTCTTGAGCACTGGCTAAGCACTGATTCGTAGCTTGTCTTGTCTTGCCTGGTAACCTGGATGCAAAAGGTACACAAAACTGACCCTACCACAGCACGACATAGCGGAGGAATGGGAAATTAGTGGCACATTCCTTTCACAAATAGAGCTATAGTCCTTCAAAAGTTGCTGCCATGGAAACTGGCTGTATGGCCTTCATGGGAACAGCAATTAAGTTCCAAAATCCTGCAGTTGGCAATGTTTGGCTATCCAGGGTGATCTCATGAAAGGGTCCATTTATAACTGAGTCATTAAGAGACAGAGTGAAAGATCCCATCTAGGAAAGCAATCAACTGTTTATCAAAAAAAAAAAAATGCCAAGAGCATCACTTTATATGAGAGAGGACACAAATACTGCCTGTGTCCACATCCACATAGTACTTCTGGGCAGATGAAGTCTTGTAACCAGCTTGGTACTAGCTGTTTTGCTGAAAGAAATTATATGAGACACAGGGGGAAAAAAAACCCAAGCACCTAAATGGATTGGAAAAAATGTTTTCTCAGGAATTGGTCTGCTGTTTCTTGACACAACATGACACTGCCATCTTATTGTTTGCTTCTGAAGCAATTAGGAACAGTACCTGCTTGTATTAATTACTACAGATTCTTAAAAGAAACAATAGTCCTTTCCAGAAGGGAAGAAATCATTAGGATACGAAGAAATCCAGCATTAAATCTGCAAATTAAACACCAGTCCTGGATCAATTTAATTTATGGGCATGAATGAATGGCTTTAAGCATGGAAAGAAAGCATGAAACAAAGGATCCCTGTCACTGTGTGAACAAAATCAAGCTTGAAGGAGACGAGAAGGAAACAATGTTGGTAACAAATACAGGCAAATTACCTGTTCTGGTTTCCAGAAAATCTGAATTCTCTTCCACTCTGTCATGACATTGCTCCAGGATGTGGGGTAAGACTCTAGGGTGGGATGTCTACACAGATTTAGGTGAAGAAGCCCATTTTAGACACTGATATGCCTCTAGTTATTGGCACAGAAGTTTCTTTCTTCGGTGCTTGCAAATGTCTGCCTCCAGATATTACTTTCCTCAGTAGGCATTTGCATTCCTCACTCCACCTGCTGCATGCCTCTAGTGAAGCAGGGTATACATCTCATCCTGAAGACAGGTGAGTCCTATGTTATGTAGTCTCTGATTGTCCACCTGACAATGCATTTATATATGCAGATTTGCAATTTTTGGAACACTTGTTTGGAAGACTTGTTGCACATGTTCTGAACGTGTTCCCAGGAGGAATGGCACTATATGTTAAGTCAGTCACGCTACCTCTGAGTAAGTTGATAAGTAACTGTGGGTTAGTAGGAAAAGAAGAAAGCAACACCAATTTATGAAAGGATTTATCAGAAAAGACATGAAAGAAACAGAGAAAGTATCATTTCCACACACTAGGAGGTGTTTCCAAACACTAGGTACTACATACCCAACATAGGACAAAAAGTAGTAAATCTCACCACTTGTTTTTATTCTGGAACTGGAATAATTGATGTATCAGGATATGTGGGAGATACCACATTGATGGGAACAAAATAGACTTCCATCTTTCCCACACTGCTGTTCCCAGGTGGGAAATTCTTCTCAATGTTGTTGACAGTTTTCAATGTTTACATGTCTGTTCTTCACCACACCACCCAAAAATAATGCCCTGCTGTGGTAACCAGGTGTCTTGCTAGGAGGATGGGAACATCAACCTGATCCTGTGGAGATGTGGACACTAGTTTTCTTTCTATGGATTCATTACATTTCATGCAGTCAGAAAGAAACACACAGTAATTAACACTTTGTTAAGGCAGACTTTAAAGCCATTAATGGAAGATGAACTGATGATTCCATGGAAGGAGAAATCATTCTTAAACTATTCAAGTTGCTATTTAATTTAATACATATTTCTTCCCAGAAAAGGCACATGATTAGTCTCACAGAGTCATGCCTATTATCTTCAGAAGAGCCAGAGGTGTCCACTTTTTAAAAAAAATGTTTTCTTGGCTGTCACCATCCTGTTACAGCCCACTGACTGATTTGATAGTGTAGGTTCTTCTCCAGTGAAAATACATTATCATTTTAGATATACAACACAGGCAGGACTAAAATGGATGAGCATATGTTTCTTTGAAGGCTGTTTGCTAACAGTAACTGCTTTTACTTCCAAAAAATTTGTGAGGAACTCCTCTAGCATTTATCTCACAGCTATACAAAAAGTGAAAAACAACTTTCAAAGATAAATTTTTCAAAACCAGTATGAAATTCGTCAAGTAAATTATTCAGTGGTTCAACCAATCTGAACTATCAGGTTCAAAGCTGGTGGCAAAGAAATCTGGCTGTAATTTGATACTCAGAAGACGGATCAGCATTAAAACAGAGAAGCCCTAATCAAATCAAAGCTGCAACAGTTCCAAACAAGCAGAGTGTAGTCACCTTAGACTAGAAAGTAGGTAATTTTCCTCTGTGCTTGGGAATCTCTGCCAGCAGTTTCCCTGAGGAGGCCAGGTCAGCTTACAGCTATCAGCAAATAGGACCTTGACCGTTCTGCATGAACCTGCCACATCACAACTCAGATAGGAAAGACCTATCTGATCAACTGCTCTTGTTCAGAAGGCCCTTTCCTTTTTGTGTTGTACATAATGTATAAATAGAGCAAAGTCAAAAGGCTGTTCTACATAAAGGTGGACTACAGAAAGTGTCGAAGTTTAATGAGAAACAAATCAAGAGACTGGAAATTAAAGAGGGCTGTGCTGGGCAGTGGGTGTTGCATACTCATGAAAACAATGTCCTTGCAAATCCTTATGATCTTGCATCAATAGAGAAATGCTGCCATCTGACACATATAGCTCAATGATAAAAAACTCACTGATGTACCCATTGAATTACTATTTTCAAATTGGAGTTTCTTTCTGTGCCTCTAAAAAAAGAGACATCAGCATAATTTTCCAGACTACTGGCAAAAGGTAATCTAATGCATGCCTGTGGGACTGGCATAGCTGTTTCTCTTTACCTTTATTTCTTCATTTCACTAAGTACCTCCTTCAGGTATGATTTAGTCTGAATTTCAATAGAAAACATATAAATGACACCACTGAAGCAGGTCACAGCTTTGGGTACGTACAGTATCATTTTCCTCTTGTGATGGCCAAGCCATGGCTATGTTTTCACCTGTGTCTTACAGAAAAGGGAGCTGAATGAGAGGGTAAACTGGAAGGAGGAGAAGAAATAGTTATAGCATAACAGATGACAGCAAACTAAATAATTCCTTTAATTTCTTCTGAAGAACAGAAAGTTAGCCCTGTAAAGAAATTTCATGTTTCAGAATGGTATAGAAGCTCGACAACAAATAGTAGACATAGATTAAAGTTCTAAAATCACGACATTTTCTTCGGAAAAAAAAAACCCAAGATTTAAGTCTACAAGGAAGGCTTGATTCCCACTTCATTAATCACACACAGGAAATCATCATTTCCCTTGAAGTTTTGGTTCAGTCCATTCCTCTTCTTCTTCTTGCCTTCCTGTAGTAAATTTTCATGGAACATTGCAGTTCACGGTTAATCAAATATTTTGCTCTGTCTTCTTGTTGGGAGAGACAACTACAGTTCTTTGACTTTTTTCAACATACAAAGTACTTTCTATGTCCAACTTTGATCAATGGCTGCCTTCTCTGTTTTTTTTTTCAGAAGACTAAACCTTGGCTGTTTTATTTATGGAGTGTTTTTCCTCATTAATGACTAAAGGACTCTTTCTCTCCATTGCACAGTTGGGTAGCTGGAGAAGAATAATTGAAAACCAGCCAGGAATAACTCTGTATGGGAAGGCATTTGCTACCACAGGAAATTAAGAAGCTGGCAGGAAGGGGACTGACGTTTTCAGATAAAAAAATATTTATATTCTGAAGTGTAGCTTGACCTACCTGTTTGAAAGCTATAATTTTCTGCAAGGGAGAAATATCAAGAAAAGAGCATTGTACCGTCTTCAGTTTCAAATCAGAGTTTCCATGTGTGGTTACTCTTGATAAAGAAGCCAAAATTGGAACAATAGGACTTCTTATTCAAGAACAATGCCTACTGAATAATCAAAGTCTAACATGACTTTTTATTGTTTCAGAGTCAATGAACACTCAGAAGCAAAGCTCTCATGTCTGGAAATGGCCTTAAATTACTACGCCTCATTTTTTTTTTCTGTATAAGGTCCATGACTCTAAGAAATTATCATGGAATCACAGAATTGTTGGAGTTGGAAGGGACCTCTAGAGATCCCCTTGTCCAACTCACCTGCTAAAGAAGGATTGCCCAGAGCACATCACTCAGGACTGTATCCAGGCGGGTATTGAAGGTCTCCAGGGAAGGGGAGTCCACACTGTCACTGGGCAGCCTGTTCCAGTGTTCTGGCACCCTTACTTTAAAGAAATTTTTCCTCATATTCGAATGGAACTTCCTATGTTCTAGCTTGTGCCCATTGCCCCTCATCCTGTCACTGGGAAAATAGGAAAAATAGGAAAATTGTAGACATACTCTGCATATCCATGTGGTGGCCCATATTTATGTATTTATGGTATCCCATCTGACTTGCAGACTCAGTACGATTAAAATCTGAATGCAATTAGTGCCAAGGGATGCAGCTGCTATAGGCAACAGATACATCTTCAATAAATCGACCAAGCAACCTGAACTTTCCCACTGGGGGGTTTCATCCACAGTAGTTATCAATTTTTTATAGCATCTGCAATAATCCTCAGCAGCTGCAAGTACTATGAAACTGGAAAAAAACTGGATAAGCCAAGAGCCTAATGCTAAGAAAACACTGACATGCTAGTATTGTTAAAATATTAAGGTAGATAGAATCATAGAATCACAGCACGGTTAGAGTTGGAAGGGACCTTAAAGACCATTGAGCCATGGGCAGGGACACCTCCCACTAAACCAGCTTGCTCCAAGCCCCATCCAGCCTGGCCTTAAACACTTAGAGGGATAGATACTTCCTTGCTTTCTTCAAAACTGTATGTTGAATCCAGACAGTTTTGTCCTAAAACTGAAATAGCCTGTGGGGAACCTAAACCTCTGACCATTTGCTCTGCTATAACCCATTTGAATTCCTTGATCTCCTACAGGAGGTAGTCTAAGGTTATTCTAAGTTCTATATTCTAAGTTATATCTAAGTCTAAGGTTATTCCCAAAAATCCCCTAAACCTTTTTTTTCTTCTGTCTGCATTCACTGCCAAGTGCCTCAGTCTTCCTATCACCTGCTTTTTACTGGACTCTTTAAGTTTCTCACCAGCTCAGGTATGAAGTCTAAAATGGTGCTGACAAAACCATTTGCCAGGACTGTAGCTGAAAGGATACCTTTTAAGTTCAGGAGTCAAACATTTACGCAAAATGAAATGGCAACTCACTGAAATATGTACTTGTAATATGTCATCTAGTCATTTACTTGCATTGAGAGTGCTTATTTTGACATCTGAAGAGTGGAACTTTTATATCAGGATACTGCACTTCAGCAATCTGAGACTAACCTCCCATGCTCAGGAAAAAATATACCCTAGAACTTGCATTGAAATCGTCTCAAAGCAGCTCCATTTCCTAAAACTGCTGTCTGCATAAAATCAATAGCTGTGCCATTTACTGTGTAAAGGGAAAAAGAATTCATAATGTCTTAATAGCTGCCATTGATGTGGGCTGGTACAAACCACTTTAGCTGCTTGATGGACTGCAGAAAGAGCAATTTTCTGTGAGGAAACCACATGGTACAGAGCTTTCAGAAATAGTATTCAACCCCTAACTAACCCAAAATATATTACGGAGTCTCTGCTGGACAGGATTTGCTGAACAGAGGATCATTTTACAGTTGTCCTCTGGTGGATTCAGGAACTGTGAGCCACTGAGCCATTTTCTTTTCTCAGAAGTTTGTAATGATAACAGCAAATTCTTCAAAGATTTGACAGTGGAGGAGAAGGAATGGTAAAATCAGAGAAAAGTTCAAGGAAAAGTTCCAATATGGAAGGAAGCAACAAAAAAATAATTGAAGATATTATGAAATCTTAAACCAAGAAAGTTTTCTTTTATAAGCTAAAGCATGGTTAATTTGTCAAAATTATGATGCTTTAAATACTAAATGCTTACATGTATACATCTATGAACACCTGATTATACATCTACCATTACCTTTTTTGTTGTGCATTTTAATATGAGAACAATACAGATTGACAAATTAATCTGCTCCTGTGGAGTTGTGGCAATGTCATGTGCACAGTGACTCGCTGCAAGTGGCCAAGTATGCCCTAGTGGCAGAGATTCGTGGGCTGGGTGATTGGTTTTGTGGGACTTGGTTGGTATTGGTTTTTTTTGTTTGTTTGTTTGGCTGGGTTTTTTTGGTGTGTGTATGGTTGGACACAATGTCCCTTCCAACCATGAAAATTCTGTGATTCTGTAGTGTCTCTTGATAGTGAAAGGACATAACACACCTCCTACAAATAATAAGGCTTCTCCCACACTGGGAGAGGATGATGTTTATTTGTTTTTCTCCTTTTAAATGCAATATGTAAGGACTTATGGTAGACACTGATGCATTAAAGCCTGAAACCTAGTCTCTTTACCTGAAAACACAAGCAGCATTTTTAAGGTATCATGGGTGGCAAAACAAATGCCTCCTCATAAAAAGTAGAAAAACAGAATGTCTAATGACAGTCAGTATATGGTTGCAAGAATAAAGACATAGTTTGAACTAATTTATTTAATTTTTTAATTAAACTGAAAGTACATACAGTGCTTAGTATGGGAGGTCAGATGGTTGACGGAGACTTGCTAAGCTGCATGATGCTTAAAAGAAAATGTTTAACTATGAACAAACTCAAACATATCTGGCATTTTCTCTACAGCCACTCTACTGCACTGCCAGAGTTTTCCAGCCAGTTCACCTACCGTTTATGCCCTTCTGTCTTTCCAGGCCATTACTGCCAATAAGTTGGCATACAATGATGGTACATTCCATACAAAAGTCTACGACATGGGCTGAGTGCACCTGACTTCATCTGGTCTTTGGATAACTGCTCCTTGTTCAGTTCATCATAAATCACCTCTAGCATGGCTAATTTCCTAAGGTACTGAATACCTTTCTCCACAGTGGTCTATTTACCTCGTTAACACAAACCATCTTCCTTGATGGGATACCTTTCCTTCACGCCTGATAGGAGTCATGTCCAGAGGCTGATGACTGGTACCCCTTTTCCAAATGCTTTGTGAATGTGCCCTTCCTTAGAAAGGGACGCCAACTATCCTCTTATTCCAGACTACTGGTCCCATTATCCCAACATCAGAGCAGACAGGTGACCATTCTCACCAGGATGATGGCTGAAATCCTTTCACATTATCTTGCAGCTCGCTCAGGGATAGAGATCAGGTGGTTACAGTTTCATTTATAAGTTCTTTCTCTCCCTTCAAGAAAGAGGAGGAATCCTCCCACTGAGCTTGAGTAGATGTAGTGCCTGTCACTGGGGATGATCTCTGGGTGGTATTATTAAATAGTTGTTCAACCCTAAACAACATCTGAACTGCATTCAGGAGACATAGCAATAGGAACATGCTGGTTTGAACATTCCAGAAAGGTACAAGGAAGGAAAGTGTCTCCCCCATAGATTGTCTGAGGAGAAAAATTGTAATTATTAATATTTTCCGATAGATGGCTCCCAAGGTACAGATATGATGGCAAAACTGAGTACAAATACCAGATTGGTCTCATGACCAACTATTTTATCCTATCATAAAACAGCGTTATAGAGGACAGCAAAATTATAAACTTGACCTAGCTCCCAGAGGTGATAAACAGCAGAACTGGGGGCAAATACAGCAAGTAAGGTGTTACATAGCACAACTCCAAGAACAAACACAACTTTGAAAGCAAATAAATCAACATTGTAACCAGTTACTGTCAACCTAACAAAATGAATGCTTATAACAAATTTGTTCTAATGCACTCTGGTCGAATTTCTCATTATTTCCACCCATCATGCCCCACAGTGGGTGCCAAAAAGGACTGTTGTGGTATAACCCCAGCCAGCACCTAAGAACCACACAGCTACTTGCTCCCCACCTCCTCCCCCTCCC
>VZRU01017614.1:154552-207101 GCA_013398155.1 Pedionomus torquatus | reverse complement strand
CCCCCCCAATAGTGGGATGGGGAGCAGAGTGAAAAAAAAACGTAAAAGTCATGGTTGAGATAAAGACAGTTTATCAGGGCAGCAAAGGAGGATATAATAATGATAATGATAATAATAATAATAGAATATACAAAACAAGTGATGCACAACACAATTGCTCACCATCTACTGATTGATGCTCATCCCATTCCTGAGCAGCGATCATTACCCCTTGGCCAACTCCCCCAAGTTTATTTACTGAGCATGATATCATATGGTATGTAATATCCCTTTGGGCAGTTTGGGTCAGCTCCTTGCTTGCAGAGCACGAGAAACTGAAAAGTCCTTGACTTAATGGAATCACTACTTAGCAATAATTAAAATATCAGTGTGTCATCAACATTATTCTCATACTAAATACAAACTGCAACACTATACCAGCTATTAGGAATCAAATTAATTCTATCCCAGATGAAACAAGGACAGTACTAAATTTTAGTACCTTTCCTGCATGTAGGAAATCTAATAAAAGGAACTACTGGAGAGGGTCTATGAAGATGGTCAAGGGACTGCAGCACCTGAGTCTGTTTAGCTTGAAGAAGAGAAGACTGAGAGGGAATCTCATCAATGCTTATAAATATCTAAATGACAGGTGTGAAGAGGATGGGACCAAACTCTTTTCAGTGGTGCCCAGCAACAAGATAAGGGGCAACAGGCACAAATTAGAACACAGGAAATTCCATCTCAATATGAGAAAAAGCTTCCTTACTTTAAGGGTGACAGAGCACTGGAACAGGCTGCCCAGAGAGGTTTTGGAGTCTCCTCTGGAGATATTCAAAACCTGCCTGGATATGTTCCTGCACATCCTGATGAGATGAACCTGTTTTGGCAGGATGGTTAGACTTGATGATCTCCAAAGGTCCCTTCCAACCCTTACCATTCTGTGATGCTGTAATGAATAAAAGCCTTATGCAGATCCTGCAGTTGACTGTTGAATACAACAGTGCTATAGTTTAGCCTAGTGATCGTTATATGCAAGTCTCCCCAAGTTAATCTTCTACATATCAAAATAAGATTACTCAGTAAGAGATTTTGCCATTATTATGCCCTATAAGCACATAAAACCTGACAAATTGTGGCTATATTATACCATGTTATCACCAAGATAGAGATGGAAATGCAGGGTTGGGTCTTTATGATACTGACAAATCTATGAACTACTGAATAAATAACTCTTCCCCTGCAGTGCAATGATACATCAGCCTGTCTATCCTTGGACAAGAATGAAAAATGTACATGCATGGAAAGCTGAAACTTGACCTGGAAAGCTAATGCTTACCCAGTATTTGACAAACCTATTTTATATCTTATACAGATCTACTACCAAAGTAACTCTCCTGAGGAATGGACTGGGAAAGATGAAGTATTGTGATCTCTTAAAAATCAGGATGGATTTTAAAGAATGTTGATGGAAAACAATGATATTAATGAGTCTCATGTTTCAGATATAACCCATCTTTTCTGCAGTGTCTAATGCATTGGCTTTGACTTACAATAAAATGATTGTAACTTTGTGGATTATGAAGTAAACTGAATAATTCATATGAAAGTCACTGAGACATTTTTCCCACTAATTGTGGTGATCCAATCCTGTCTTCTGTTCTGCTATCAGACAGTCATCAGCTAATGGATTAAGATACATGCAGTGGATTAGAATGATGATGTTACAGACTATTCACCCAGATTAAAACAAAATGTCTCTAAGGATATCAAAGAATTACACATAAGATTAATAACCATGATGACAAGGAGGATAATGTGTTAGTACAAATATAGAGATAAGCCTTCACTCAGCATGACCAGGTCTATAATAGCATGGCAGACTGAAGTCATAACACATATGCCCAAATTGTACCCTGAGGTGTGCTACCAAACTACCTTTAAACCCAGATTTTACTTCTTCTCAGACAGCAAGCTATGGTGTACAGGCACAGGCCACTGCTGGAAGGTGTCTTTTTGAACACTAAAGACTCTCCATGCCCAGCTTCTGGTTTCTTCACAAAGTGTCATAAGGTGAAATGGATTTTTATCTCTATACTACTTACTGAATCTTAGAGAAAAGTGCACATGCACGAACACGCTATCCTGCCCACTTAGCTACCCCAAATTTTAATTGTGCTAGGCTGAGGCTGAATGTTTCAGAAAGTTATTTTCTTCAGATAAAAAAATAGACATTAATTTCCCTTGAGAAAGGGAATTAATTAATTCCCAGATGTGGACCAGAAGGGTGGCAGCTAGAAAAATAAACGCTTGACTTTAGCAGCAATTCTTATTATCTTCTTGCTTGGAATCAAATTTTCCCCCCTTGTCTTTTCTTACTGGTATCTCTTGTTCCTTGAGCTACAAATCACTCATTTATTCTCCCTCCAACCCTCTGGACACAGTAGTCCCTCCTGCATACAGCCAGCCGCATCAGAGACCTGGCCCAGAGCACTGGCATTTAGATAACCAGGAAACTCCATAGGGACAAAGGAGGGTCAGTTGATTTAAATGCTTCCAGTCCCAAAACCAAGATGTTCTGTGCCTTTGCCTGTGTAAGAAGTATTTCTTGCTTCCAACTACTACCCAGGCAGAGAGACCTTGTTTGTTGGCCTTCTGGGACAGGCTCACAGCCTTTGTATCCCTGCTATGAACCTGTGGCAAGGTCCAGAGGAGGCCTGTAAGCAGCAAAATCCTTACTTTGAATATGTGGGGAAAGGAGGGGAAGCAGAAATCGGAAGATTTTATTATGAGTGAGCAGAAAAGATTGTACAGATGTGGAGAAAAAACACGCCGAGTCTCCAGTGTTTCGTATCAGTAAACAGTAGGATCTTCCGTTTGCTGTTTTTTCTACTTCAGAAACTTGCTATCAGTCTAAATGTATGTGGCAACACTTCAACTGTTACACTGCACAGAGGCAAATGTCAAAAATTATTAAAACAAGTAAGGTGAGATCAAGGCTAGGAAAAGCAAGTGACACCATCACTGAGATTTTTCACACTTCCTTATTGCTAGGCTGTATTTAGTTTTAACGGCTGAAAATTTTCTATAGCCATCTTTATGTTTGGAAATGCACCTGTTATGTGCAATTTTATGTCAGGTAATCAATCTAACATTTTATTTAACTAGTTGGAAACTTTGTTTCAGCTATTCAGTGGTTGTTGTTTGGGCGACAAACTGCCTTCTCTAACTTTGTGTTTTCCCCCTATCCTGACTGGCTGAAGCATTTAATACCAGGAAAAAAAAAAAAAAAAAAAAACCAAACCAAAAAACCTAGCAAAAACAAGCTCTGACACCTAACTTTCATACATAATTCTGGAGGTTAAAGTTTGGAATTTTCACTCAGTTTTATTGCAGATTATCCAATGTTCATACATAACTAAGAATGCATCTCTGAATATTTGGCTTATTTTAACTGCGAAATCTGAGTACCTTGAAGGTGAAGATGAGTGGGATATGGAAGCAATGCATATTCTCCTGTCCATTATGAAGCATTCTCTAAAACAGAGGTACAACCAAAGGTCTTTTCACCCATGCCACAAACGTATTCATCCACACACCCATACAGCTGCGTGGAATGTCACCCTTATCAATGAGCTATCAATGAATGTGTACGAGCCTGTGCTCTGACTTTTCAGGATTGTTAGACACCTGCATGTGAGGTAATTTCAAATCAGCTGGTGTGGTTAGAACTCAGCTCTTTAGTCTCTAGAGCATATAAAACTGCACTCCATTAGCTTGCAGTAACTGCTGTCTTGCTCTTTTGGCACTGTGCCAGGTGACTATAGTACTTGCTTTCATTTATCTGATGTTACTGCATCAAAGAAATTAGCATAACACGTGGCATTACTTCAGCATCAAACACCGACAAGAAACGCTTAGTTTTTTCAACAGCCTGTGTTCTGTGTAGCTTTTAAAAGGAACATTTAAAACCAGGGTTTGCCAAAGCCTTTTTGGTCTCACTTCATGGTATACATGAAATGTACCATTTGTCTGCAAGGCTGGCGGGGGAGTAACGTTATCAAAAAGTTCAACCTTAAGTAGTGAGGGGAAAGAAAAGAATGTCAAAACCTTAGCAAGCAGAAAACAAAGGTCTGCTTTTATCCTGAGATCTGGGAAAGCAATTAAAAACACTTGGTGAGGGAGGAGTGCTAAACTGGGGCTGACCCAAGAAGCTGGAGCTCCAGCTATGGACCAGTCCCCAGGCTGCTTGGGGAGAACGGGAGAGGGCAGGCAGGAGGAGATGGCAGACCCCCAGCCTCCACTCTCACACCTGGACAGGGGTTGAGGGTGCTCCACCTCTGCCCCACCACAGGACCAACCCACACTCATGGTGTGTGCACCATGGAGTCAACATTCTCCCGCAGTTTCACCAGTTTCTGAGACCTCCAGATGGGTAGAAGTACTGGGCAGCTGTGCTCTGCTGGGCATATCAGATATAGCCCCTAATGTCCCCTTGGCCCCATAGTAAACCTGCTTCTGTTGCACAGAGGGGAAGCTCTTGGGCATTTGAGGTTTAGCCAAGTTATCTGTCTGGAGATATGGCTTTGGTATGAATCTCTATTTACAAAAGACATCCTTAATTATTTTGGATTAATTGCCTGGACTTATTTATAAAGTAAGTATGTGTGTGGAGCCACTCACCTGGTTATCCCACCACCTAATCATCTCCCTCTCCTACCTTTGGTTACCTTTACATGAGAGGAAAGTCTGTTTCCCACGGGAGAAACCTAACCTTCCATCCTAAAAAAACATTGTAAGAAGTACATTAAATACTGTGAGGTCTTTAGGATGGTGCTGAGCGCTCTTCCACAGGAGGGGAAGCCAGGCAAGTCCTATGGAGTGATCACAACACTCACTAGAAGCAACAGAAGCATTTTTCTCTTTTTCCTCTACCCAATCCTGTGCAGACTTCATTTAGCTGTCCAGGCAGAGCACTCCTTCAAGCGATGCTCACCCCACAGTGGGTGTGAGAGTATGGTCCCATCCCAGGCTCTGCCCAGGAGCTTCTTATGGTTCAAGTGGGACACGGCCCTTTCTTGAGTGTCCTCCCTCTGCCCAGCAAAGCCTGACACCAGTGTGATTAGACACAGTATTTTCTATAACTGGCTTTGGAGAATCCCTTTTCTTTGCTCCACAGCCTGATGGTTGGAAGTTGAAAGCTACTGAAGGAGAGTCTAATAACTGCTCTACAGAATGGAAGCGGTCTCATCAGGGAAAAGCTTGCAGGTCAGCTTCACGTGCCCTGTATCATGATGCCTGTAGTCATCAAAATATGTCCTGGCTTCAACCTTTTTTTCTCCATCTCAGTGGATGGTGTGTCATGACTTCCCATATGGTAACATCTCTTTCCTGAGCAGATCTCTCTGCATCTCTCTTGCATCCTGAAGGCAATCATCATGACACTTGGGTTTCTTCTAGGTAACTACACAAACATCACTGCACTGAACAACAGAGCTCTAATGTTATTTGCAGTGTTTTCTGAAACTTTCTCTATTTCCTGCCCACACACAAAGCTTAAGTGAACTTCAAGTCCCTACAAACTTCTTCCAGTAAAGGGGGTTCAAAGATGTGAAGACAGGAGGTCTTTAAAGGTCCTGAGAAAAAAGGATACTTGGGACCCTTCTTCACTTCTCATGGCAGGACTAGCATCACAGGCCTATAATTTGAGGGAGTATTTTCTCTGTGTCAGCATATCACAACCATAATGTTGCTATGGCATGGTTCCTGGCTGGGAGAACTCCTCCAGCAGTGCTCTTCATGCTGCTTTCCAGCACAGTGCTTTCACCTGAGCTTTCTGTGGGGTACTGACAGGCAGCAAATCCAAGTATCCTGAAATGATCCACTTGACAATATTACACTTCAGATATGTAGCACTCCCCTGAGAGCTATTTCAGCACAGTTAATTAGTAGTGTTCATTAGTAATAAATGCAAAGCATAGAGATAAAATGTGGCTTACATGGATAGGAGATATTTCATCTTCTGGATGTTTCCCGAAAGAAAGTACAACTCTGTCATATCTGTTCATCAGTAGCAGTAACACACTGCCATCCCCTTCAAGGAAGCTTTAATTATTTAATGCTGGGGAAATTAAATAGATGGTCTTATTCATTCTGATATACTGCGGCAGGTTTGATTTAGTAAGGAAGAGATATCTGATTATTCTGCTGAGAAATTAAAATAGCTAACAGCAAAATTAATTAACTACTATAGTAATGAGCAAGTGGCTCTAAAATTAATCTTAAATCTAAATTGAAGCGTATGTGGATGGGTGCTTGAATGGACTTCAACTGTCAGGTTAAGTCTAAAGGGAGATTGGTGGTTCTTTAACATTTGTGGTCAGTGGAAACTTCCCTTTCTTTGACTGACGGGAAGTTTCCTTCCCTTTGCACAAACTCAGTTCCCTGGGCTAGGTCCTTACGTGAGGTGAATCAGCCTCACAGCACAGCACCTCTCTGCACAGCACCCAGAGTGAACTCACCCAAATCAGCAACATTAAGTTGTTCATACACAAGGAAAACAGTGAGTCAGAAGGCAATCCAGAGCCTCTAGTCCCATGTCATAAGCACTACCAAATGTGTGCTGTGAATGTGGATGTTATAAAGGTAACGCTGGCTTGAAAACTGAAGCACTCCCATGTTTCTCTCTCACATCAATTTCCTTGGGCAAAAAGACAGTCAAAAAGCAGTTGAATCAGGACAAGATCCAGGCTTTTCCCTGTTGACAGTTATATGGGGTAACACAGATTTATGCAAGTAAATTACCTAGGTTAGCTTCTTGGGCTTCCAGAAGTGCTGCGCAAGTTATACCGATACATAGCTACTGTAAATACATGCCAAGAATTTAAGGAGCAAGACATTCATATCAAGATGCCTGGGAGCTTGCACTATTTTCACAGAATCATAGAATCATCATAGTTGGAAAGAACCTCTGACATCACCAAGTCCAACCATGCACACACAAAAAAACACTACAATCTCAGCCACTAGAGCATGCCCTGAAGTGCACATCTACACGTTTCTTAAATAGCTCCAGGTTTTTTAAATGCCTCAAGCACCCCCCTGGGCAGGCTGTTCCAGTGTCTGACCACTCTTTCAGTAAAGTAATTCTTCTAATATCTAATGTAAACTTCCTCTGCCACAACTTGACCATTTCCTCTGGTTCTGTTCACTAGGGAGAAGAGGCCAACACCCACTCTGCAACCTCCTTTCAGGTAGCTGTAGAGGGCAATGAGGTCTCCCCTCAGCCTCCTCTTCTCCAAACTAAACATGTCCAGTTCCCTCAGCCTCTCCTCATATGGCTTGTTTTCTAGACCCCTNCCAAAATTCAGGATCCAGCACTTGGCCTTATTGAACCTCATATAACTGGCCTTGGCCATCAATTCAGCCTGTCCAGGTCCCTCTGTAGAGCCTTCCTACCCTCAAGCAGATCAACACTCTCACCTAGTTTGGTGTCATCTGCAGGTTTACTGAGGGTGCACTCAATCATCTCATCCAGATCATCAGTAAAGGTATTAAACAAGATTGGCCCCCAAACTGATCCCTGAGGGACACCACTTATGAATAGCCACCAACAAGATTTTTCCCCATTAATCACAACTCTGGGCATGGCCAGCCAGCCAGTTTTTTACTTAGAGAAGAATACACTTGTCTATGCCATGATTCACCAGCTTCTCCATGAGACTGTTGTGGGAGATGGTATCAAACGCCTTACCAAAGTCCAGGTAGAAAACATCCATAGCCTTCCTCCCATCCAGAAGGTGGGTCACATGGTCATAAAAAGTGATCAGATTCATTATGCAAGACCTCCCTTTCATAGACCCATGTTAGATGGCCCTGATCCCTTGGCTGTCCTGCACTTGCTGTGGGAGCAAACTCAAGGTTATCCTCTCCATGATCTTTTCTGGTCCCAAGGTCAGGCTGAAAGGCCTGTAGCTCCCTAGATCCTCCTTCTCACCCTACTTGCCAGATCCTCCTTCTCACCCTACTTGTAGATTGGCCTCAGGTTAGCCACCCTCCAGTCATCTGGTACCTCCCCCCCTAGACCAGGATTGTTGATAAATGATGGAGAGGGGCTTGGTGAGCTCTCACCCCAGCTCCCTGAGTGAATTCCATGTGGCCCCATAGACTTCCATGTGTCTAGGTGCAGAAGCAGATCATTAACTACTTCCTCCTGGATTATGGGTGGTTGTTTCGCCCTTTTTTCTTTTTTTGTTACAGAGGTTGTATTTCTGTCCTATTCTTGTCAATAATTTAAAAAGACAAATTAAATCTTCTGCTGAAAGCATTGGTTTGATTTTTCCAGCAAGTTCTTGATATTACAAGAGTTTTCTTTACCCCCCTGCAGGAACTACATTCCACACACCCTCATACACTGCAGGGAAAACTTTGTTGCAAAAATAATGAAGCAAGCTGGTTTTACAGATTAATTTAATTTATAAAGGTCCTAATGGCTTTTTTTTTAAGAGATTATGTCAGGGAAGCTGTAACAGGACTGCATCTCTGTGCTTGTTAATAGAGAGCTTTCATTTGAAAGTAAGAAATTACAGTGTCTGGAGTGTGGGTTTTATATGTAGGGATAAGGCTTTCTCAATAGACAAACAGGAGAGGGGTGTGAAGCCTGGAGAACTGCTCTGTAAGCATTGCTGATCTATTTTTCTCTGTCAAAATCTGTACCAGACTGTTTGGGTGATTGATCAGAGATGTGAATATTGAAGACCTGGGAATGTATCACCTTCTGAAGAAAATAAAACAGATAATTTGTTTCTGTTTTTACTGAGCCTGGTGCCAACAGCAAACAGCTGGGGTTTGTTTCAGGTTCCCTTGGGGCTATGGGAGTGCTTCAAGGTGCACCCAGATGCTGGCATGAAATCTTCTCCATAGAGGTAAATAATGGATATTTCTATTATAACTATTATGCAGGACAGACAGAAAAATGAATGCCTGTCAATCACAGGTGTAGTCAACAAAAGGTTAGAGATTTTTCCAGTTTACAATTATCTGTATTTCTTAGAGGCTTTCACTTTTGTGTAAACATTTATTTAGCCCTGTAGGCACATGTATGTTATATCATAATGGTTCATATCTGTAAAAACATGCATCTGTTTTTGTGACCACAAGAAGTACAGGGATAGGTGGACTGGCAGGATGGACATGAACTGACATCTTAACTCAAAAGCTTGGGAGAGTTTCTTGTGCCTCACTTTTCAATTCTGTTTAGGAAACCCACCCCAGCTGCGTGTGCTTGACTGTGAACATGACTTTCTTTGGAGTTTGTTACTAATACAGATAAATTTTTTAATTCCTTAATTTTTTTATTTTTTTTATCATTAGTCCTTAAAACAATCTGTGCTGCTTTTAGCAAGCTGTGGTTTCTCTTTTGTTTTAGAGTGTGGTAGAGAGGTATCCATGTATACTCAAGTCATCTGAAATAGAGTACAAACAAGTTTGGCCAAAGGAGGAAAAAGTGCAACAAAAGCCTCATAATAGCCAAAAATGAGTTTTATTGGCAAAGGACAACCTTGTTTCTGCCCACACACTGTATTACATATGTTAAGGTCAGGGAATGCCCCACAGGAAGGGAGCTGTAAGCACTTGGTTAATGGAGAAAACAGCATCATCCAAATGACAACGCTGGCCAAATGACTGCAGCACCTCGACAGACTGACCACAAAATCAGAGCACACCCAGCTGTAGCTGGGTGTGCCAAACTTCCTGCATGTACCAAACAGCACCAACATGTGTTCAGCATCGGCAGGCCCCCAGCAACCCCATAAATGCACAGGGTCTCACCATCACCTGATACATCTGCTATAACACCACTGAGGACAGGAAGAAGCTAGGATGAAAAAGTGCTTGTTAACTTGTGGGGGATTCAATATTTTCACACAAAAATGCAAGTGGTAAAGTCAACTGGTAAGGAAGGAGCTTGGAGGCATCGTATTCTGGGGTAGAGAAATAGCCCGAAAATCTCCTTTTTCTTTTGCCAGCAGTTTGTTTTCCTGTGACAGGTATACACACATGCACATAGGAGGAACAGAGGTACTTACAGGGAAAAAGCATCATGAATAGAACTGGACAAAAATCCAAAGGGTATTTGATAAGTGGAACATCTTTAATTTTTTTTCTTTCCTTTTCCATTTGAAAAGCTGAGGGCTTTTTTTTTATTATTTTAATTAAACAGCTGGAGTCATGCATCAATGAATATTTGTGTGTATGAGCTTGGAATTTATTGGTATACTAAATCTATTCTGCATGCATGAATAAATATTGTATATACTCTAACATAAATGACAAGAGGCCTATTTAACATCCTTTAAGATAAGCTATTAAAACTTAGCAGAAAACAAAGTATATGCAATTTTTAGGTAATTTCCTTTAGCAGTATTTTATGTTGGAAGCAAAGAAAGTGCTGTGGAAACTTGGTGAAATGCAAAGCTGTCATGTAAAATGCCACATTATCCGTGCACCTCATGTCTCCAAAACCTTGCAATTTTTACAACATGCTGAGTACAATTTAATTAAGGATCTTCATGCAGGGACTGTTGTTAAAGAGTGTGCTTTTCTCTGCATGCAGTAGTTAGTCAAAAAAAGAAGTATAATCCAGCAGTGAGTGGAAAATCTGCAGCCAGACTCCTGGAAAGCCTCTGAGATGCCAATTAAAAAAGATTAAATAAAACAGAATGTAATTTTGAGTTATTATTTCAGAAACCACATCCATAAATTATAAAGCACTGTTCCCACTGGGAAGTTGCAGGAGCTGCATGCCTAATACAAGCACATTAAGACACTGGTGCCTTCACAAGGGACTGTCAAATAGGAAATAATACTGTTCTTGAAGAAAAAAAAAATATATTAAGCAAACCCACCACAATGATTTAAAGACAGAGTGTCTTAAACTGAAGGATGGTGTGTTGACAGTGCTAGCAACAGAATGCTATGTCACCCTGTAGCACAGGTACAGCACTGTCCCTACCTGCCCACCCCCAACTATGGATATTTTTCCTTTGCAGCATGTGTTTGAGTCTCTCAAGCTTGCTAACAGCTAGGGTTTGAAAAATCAGCCTCTTATACCTCCAAAATCTGGCTTGCACTTGTTCAGCCCTGCTGCTGAGAGAATGAGACAGAAAGCAGAAAGGCAGGCAGACAGACCAAAAAGACAGAGAGAAACCTTTCCAACCTAGACAATTCTGTGATTCTATGATTTTCAGGGCAAGCAAACATAATTTTGCAACACTGTGCTATCAAGTAAGGGAGCAAAATTGAAGTGGAAGCTTCCCAGTGCTGTTGGAGTAGAGAATTCTTGTCCACAAGGCTATAATTGCTGATTTTTATCAACCTGCCATTGCAGCAAGTAGTACAATATCTATATGAGGCATTTAGACACTTTCATCTAATCCTAGGACATCCCTGCTATAATTGACTTTGAATGTGTGACAATTTTATATAGAGAAATTATATAATGATTTGATTGCTGCAGGAACTCTAGCAGGTATAATTCCAAACTCCTGGAGCATTCAAGTAGAAAAATATTGATTTCAAGCCCACTTACTATAATTTTCAAACATACTAAAAATAATTTTCCTATAAGGCATGCAGTATTTCTAGCATGCATGCCCACATTCACTGAGATCACTGTACCTCAGCATCCATCTTACTCAGCAATGCAGGTAGAACAGCCTCACACCAACAAAACGTTCTCAGGATCTCTGAGAGACCCTGAACTCTATTTATTCATTGTGTGTTAACTTCAATACCGATTGTTATGAAAATGCAATCAATAATCTGTAAAACTGGTAAATAATACCTCATCCAAAACCATTGCAGTGAAAAATATGTGCTTCCTTCAGCATCCATTTAAGAAAGGGCATGTTAAGAATGCCAAAGTTCTTATGACACTGAATTCAGAGGTGAATTTTGATACATGAATACACAGAAGACACTGCAGCATTTCAGCAGTTTGAATCTCTTTCAGATCCTTGGTTAATATACATTTAGATGTTAACATATTCAGAATTATTTAGCTAAGCCAGGATGCTACATTACAAAATGCAGAAGTACATCTCTACAGTGAATATGCTTTGCGCTGTGACAGCAAATTTATGGTGTTATATAAATGGTTAATAATGATTTCATAAGTTATGGAAGTAAAACATAAAATATGGTTACATCCCAGAATACTCAAACTATAGATGACACAATTCAAAACAAGATCTCAAAATGGATTCGTGTGAGGTTATAGATGAGATTATAGTTCTCAATGTTTGGATTTATGGAAGTGCATCTTTATTTTACACATCACTTGCCTATGCAGTGTCTTGGATGTCTCTGAGAAATTGATATTTAATGCATCAGTGAGGAATCTCAGTTAACAGCCAGAATACCTCACATCTAAAGGTTTAGAAACATGATTGATTTGATATTGCATCACAAATATGGAGCAAATAGCTCCTAAAAGAATGTACAGATCACTTAACATCTAATGAGGGGGCTTATAACGAATATGAATGTAATACTAAATTTCAAACTAAGTGAGAAAAAATTAATTTGTAGTCTTGCTATAAAGATACAGCAGTTGCAGAAATCCCAGGAGACTTCAGGCCAGATATTCAGCTGTTATGACGTGATGTAGTTTATGTGTGGTATGTTGTCCACTATGGAAATATTATAACATAAAAAATGATAGGGCTGAACTCACTGTGATATGAATAATTCAGTACATAAATCTGAAGGAGCATCTGCTCTGAAGGAAACTAAACTTTCTTGCTTCTCTTGTGAATACGACTATTAGGTATGTAAATGGGTAAATTTAAGATCTTGCAACTCTTTGAATACTCACTTCTGTGCCACAGGAGTAAGGAACCAGGTTATTCGCTTAAATCCACGCTGATCCGGTTGGATATTGTTATACCTGCATATAACACAGACAAGTGTCTAACTCACACATTTTGTTTACAGTGGGTGGAGGTAGGTCAAATTCTGGCTGCTCCCCAAATGATCTGGCTGATGCTGAGGTATATGAATGCTGTACATTGTCTTTCCGGTTTCCTAACTTGATACCGTTAATTCTTACTTAACCCATCCAGTTAACTGGCCTCCTAGTAATATGCAGTGACATGTTCAGAATATGTGAATCTAGTCAAAGAATTGTATAGAAAATAGATGGGTTTGCATTTTTCTTCTTGCACAGAACACAGGTGGCCACACCTCTTTGACAATGGTGCAAGATGCAGGATCCAGTGAGACACGAGGACTTGATCCTTAGATGGTAATTGAAAACATAACGATAAAGGAGTCAGATCATCAGTTCAACCTCAGTGGAGGAAGGCAGCTAACATCATCTGTCGATTCACTTCACAGATTTTTAATAGAACCATCTATTACACAGCTACTTCTTATAAAGTATTTATCTCTCTGCTATTACAGTAATGTTTCAGTGCTTCTGGAGTGTTAAAAACTTATCTACTCTCATATACTGGTAAAGAAATTAAGTGCTCACTTCCCAGATAGAGACATAGTATACAAGTACACTGATACCCACGGCACCTCCAGTTTAATAAATAACAAGTCCTTTGGAGCCTCTGTGCCTAATTTCCAAGCAGAAGTTGCACAGGAGACCTGGAGGGTGAGGGAGCAAGGGAGGACAGAGGACTGGCTCTGGTTGACCTCAGTTACTTATCCATTCTGCTTTTATTTCTCCTTTATTCCAGGAAGAGAAATTTCTAGGAATAGCTGATCTCCTGTGCATGGTCCAGCAAAGTGCCTGGATATCATTCACTTCACACTGGCAGCACCATGAGTTTGTTGGGTGAAATCTGTTTCTAGCATAGCAAGAAAAAAGTGGGCTCTTTGCCCACTGCATTTTGGGGGGTTTGGTAACTCCGATCATAATGACTTTAGAAAAATATGAAAAAATTCACCTGGCAGTATTATTTTGGGTAGAACTATTTCTAAAGACACAATGAAAAAAATGGAATGTTAATAAAAACAACAGGAACTATAGAAAGCCTGTAATTTATACAATATACTTTGATCATATAGAAAACAAACTCTAAAACTACAATTCTCCTGCAGTTTTTTCTAGCACAGTAGGTCTTTGTTCCTCATTAAATAAGCCTTATGACACCTCCAGAAGTTAAACAACATTCAAACAATTCTGCAAACTTGCCAAGAAGTCCTAAAACGCAACCTCATTAAAGAGAGCGTTGCTGTTGGGAAAGCTCTTTCACACATGGTTAGTTAATGAAGTGAAAACGGCTTCTTGTGTGCAGTTAAGCATATGCTTGCTTCTGTCCTGAACTGGGGTCTTCCCACTGGTGGAGCTACCACTAAGACTCGGTATTACAGTAAACAGAAGCCCATTACCTCTTGCCAAGTTACTGCAGTTGGAATTTCAAATGAACTACTGGAATATGAGATCCAAGCCCTGCTGAAATTAGAATCATAAAATCATAGAATAGTTAGAGTTGGAAGGGACCTCAAAGATCATCGAGTTCCAACCCCCCTGCCATGGGACACCTCCCACCAGACCAGATTGCTAAAACNCCAGGCTGAACAGCCCCAGCTGCCTCAGCCTGTCTTCATAGGAGAGGTGATCCATCCCTCTAATAATTTTTGTGGCCCTCTGCTGGACCCCTTCCAACAGGTCCATGTTCTTTCTGTGTTGAGGACTCCAGAGCTGGACGCAGTACTCCAGGTGGAGTCTCACGAGCACAGAGTAGAGGGGGAGAACCACCTCCCACAACCTGTTGGTCATGCTTCTTTTGATGCAGCCCAGGATACAGATGGCTTTCTGGGCTGCCAGCGCACACTGCTGGCTCATGTTGAGCTTCTCATCCATGAGCACTCCCAACTCCTTATCCTCCTGGCTGCAACTTCAAGATCCCATTCTTTTAGCAACCTTTCAAATCCCTACCATCAGCAAACAGTTGACCCTATACTTTCACAAAATGAACTAAAGCTTGCTAGCGTCTTCCCACATTAAATGTTCTTTGGATCAAGCTTGATACAAGTCAGGTGCCATACATGGTAACTTTTGGTAGCCAGAAAATATAGACACTAAATGGCAATCACTTTAGAAAAATACTAGTGTCAGTGGTCTTGCTAGTCAGTAACAAAGAAGATATTGTTCCATCGCACAGCGTGTACATCAGTCATTGCAGCAACTTCCAAATTACACAAATGCTTTAGAAGAGAAAATTGGCAACTATCTTACATTCTCTCATCCATGAGTCCTCGCACTGCATCCACTTACAAAATAGTCCACCAGCTGGAAAAAAAAAAAAATTCTACAGAGCAGCACCAAATATATACTATTGATCTGTATAGCTGAGATTTGGCAAAATCCCAACTCTTCTACATTCAAGAGAGCAGCCACAGGTTCAATACAATTTCTGACAGGAAGACACAGAGACCATAAAATCTGAGACTCCTTTAAAAGTGACTGAAACAAAGCTTTCATCCTGTTATATTTATAGTTGGAAAGCCATTACAAAATTCCTTTCCCTCCAATAAATTAGATACCCTCTTTCAACAGATTGACCCACAGGGAGGATCCACATTGTCTAAACACTGTGCTAGACTGGATGCTATTTCTAAAGCAGGACGCAAAAGAATTGTCATGTGTGCCCATTGAAAAAGGCCCTTTCAAATTTTGCATAGATGAGCTAGATGCAATCCCCAGACTTCCCTGAGAAGCTCCAGCATTCCTGGTTAACCAATGTTCTCATGCACACTCCATCAATGTGGAGTCAGGATGCCAAACCTTTAAATGACAGCATGGTTTTTGCAACACTTGGGTCTGTTTGTCATCCCAGGTTGCATTTATGCATTTTATCAGACTCTAAAGGAAAGGGAGATCTGTTAATGCCACATCGTCATTCCCGGTGCCAATCTGCCTCCCTCTCTGTGTTGTCACTACACCATCTGAGCTGCCCAGACATAAAGCTGAAGGGAAGTACGTGCCTATTAACAGGCAATGCAGGAATCAGGCTGCACTTTGGACATATGGAACCTATTAGCTTTTCAGTCTCCCCCAGAGACTGTCCATATTTATGATGCCACAAAGAAAACCCATGTGTTTGGACATATTGAGTGAAATTGAGACTATCAAATGTGTTTACACAATGTTGGAAGCCAAGGGATTGAGAAAAAGGTTTAGTTAAAAGTTTATCGTTCTGATTATGTTTTTGTGTAGAGACCTAGTTTTTTATCATTATGATTAGTACTTTTTTTTTTTTTTTTTTTTTTTGTCATTTTAACTAAATAGTTTAAGCAGAGGGAATTGATTTTGTATGACATTTAAACAAGAGTCTGAACAATGCTGGAGGATGGATGGCCAGAAAGTAATGTATAACTTACATTGTATGTATGACCCTTTAATAACTCAAACCGAAGGGTTCATAGTCTAAGGCACATGGGCTTTCTAGCCTCCCATAAATATCTCCTGATGCTACAACATGGGTCTTGCTATCACAAAACAACACCAAGAAGGATCTGCTAAACACTTTTACTAATTTCACCCCCATCTTAGTGTTTAATTGTGACACTTAGGATTCCCTGTGCACCAGTCTTGTGTTTCTCTTCCATGCCATGTATCATGTGGAAAATCCTAAAGTATGGGTAACCCCTCAGACAAGCTCCCTTTTAAGCCCCAGCTTTGATCTACACATTGCCCCTAAGCTATTCAGGAATGCTCTTCTCTGTTGCAGCTTCTTGGTGCCAACAGCACAAGGCAACACATCTGAAAGTGTACCAAAGATTACATAGACATCTTCCTATGTTTCATGCAGGTAAGACTTCACTGACAAGCATGGAAGAGGACACAGTGTTAAAAGTCTAGCTTCTGCTTTACCCCAATGACATATTCATTTAGCTTTGTCAAACTTCCTCCTTCCAAATATACAAGTGCTGATGTTTGCCAGAAGTGTGATCTTTGGGAGAGAAGGAGGGGGCGTGTAAGAATGGGTCCTCATGAATTCTGAAGGTTTGTTAATTCTGCAGTTGATTAACACCCTTTGGATGTGTCCAAAGAAACTCAAGTTTTCTCTTTTGCTACTAGGCCCTCTTTGCTTCTTCTCTCACCTTCATGTCACTGGCACCAGTGCCTGGCTTTAACCGTAGATGCACTATTCCACAGAAATTCCTCTGAGTGTGGTTGAGGGAATGCCAAGTCCTCGCCCACACTTCCTGAGTAGTTGCGTCAGATGGGGACGTGTCCAAATCAGAACAAGCAATCATTTTGCTTACTGAAATGCAAGCCCTCCACCCATGTAGGGGAGTGACATAGTAAATACTTACACACAACTGTGCTGACAAAGTGTGTATTCAGCCACTGAAGTACACTCATTAATATTTTGGGACTTGACTGTTAGTTCCAGTGACCTCTGGCTGACAGACTGAAGAACCATCTATGATGCTGCAGCAGTTACTGAAGCTCATGGATATTACGAAGCAGCACCTGCCTTCTGCCCTCTAATGGATGTAATTATACCTAAAACTACAAAAGCATGCCCCATTAGCATAAAAGATGAGAACCTGAGACTCCCTCTACTTTACCAAAATATTCCAGTTGATCATTTCCCCCTGCTGCCCTTTGCATCAATTGCCAGAATAAGTTAAGTGTGGGGGGGGGGGGGTGGGGGTAGGGCTGGGATGGGCAAAAGCAGGGCTGAGAAAGACCTTTTATTTGACAAACGATCTTCACTTGAAAACTGATTTTTTACAGCACAGTCAGAAATTAAATCTGTGGCCAGTTAGCTCATTTCACACACCATTTAGCCTGTACATTTGGTACAACATTTGGTTGTACAGGCACACTCATGATTTTTTTTCCCCGCACCTTTGAAGAAAAGTGCACTTGTGGAAGGCAGCAACTTAAAAAACTTAAGCTCCTCACAGGGTTTACCAGCCCATTTCAGGTGCAACATTTACACTTAGCTGAAACAGTGAATTGCCATTGATCAGGAAAAGTTATCAGCTTTCCCAAAGTGAAATGAACATCCTGGCAGTATGTTTTTACCTCTGTAGTCTGGGGCATTGCGTGCAGACATATAAATTGACCACAAACCATAAAAAGAAGCTTAACAGAAAATATAAGCAAGACACTAAGTTCATCAATTGACTAGGTTTTAGGAGCTGAGACATTTTTATTGGCATGTCTTTACTGACAGAATTTATTTTCATGTTATTTGATTGGAATGCATGTGTGCTTAGTGAAGATAAAACAATATTTAAATCTTAGGGTTTTTTCCTTGTTTTGCTAGCAACATTTAGGTTTTAAAACAAGAACATCCTGAATTCAATTTTGATTGCACTGACTTTTTGCATGTGTATGACACCAAAGTAAAGCTGACTGCTTTCAATTTGGTATACTGACAAATTGTCATAATTTCTAAGAATTAATAAATTGCATATAGAAATCCAGGCATCCATAAAACTGTCCATAGATTTATAATCTTCAGTGAAAAAAATCAAAGTTATTGACAATTAAATTATTTGAAAATTTTTAAAAGCTTTTTTCCCAACAACTCACCTATTTATAGAAACACAAATTTTCAGAGTCTTTATGTCAATAAAGATCAATATTTTCCCTGAGACCAGGCTTGAATTTTCCTTTGTGGGACAATGATAGTGTTTTGTTGTGTACTATTCTCCAGCTAGGAGCGGGCAGCAAAAGAAACTCCAGGTTTTAGTGACTTGACTCACCAGTCAGTAAGAATATCAGTCATGATATTCTAAATAACACTTTACCTTTAAGTGGTGGAGGTTTGGTTAGCCTCTTCCTCTTTGTGCACTGTGTCACAACTGACTTCGGTTCAACTCTGCCAGGCACTAAAGATGAGGTTTCAGCTCCTCATCTTTCAGTCAGTTTTCAGATGGCTAAATCCCTTCTGCATCATAGCCAGATATGATCTGCAACCTGCCAAAAACTTCTGCTTATTCACAGCACCTCAGCAAAACCAAGGACATCAAAGCCTCTCAGGGTGAAGTTTCAATATAGAAGAAACCTACTGCTGCAGTACATGGACTTGTCAGGATTCTTCATTATGCTGCACTTGCATCATCCTTTATGGCCACTGATTATTTTTGGCCAGATAGGACTATGATGGTCATAACAATATGTCACCATCCAAGGCATCCTACTCAGTAACTCCTATTCTAAGATCATGTTGAGCAAGGCTGTATCTTTTTAAAAAGTGCCCCGTCTTGATTGAAATATGACAAATGGTATAAAAACCTGTTCCCTTCTTTTTGTAGGTTGTTCCAGTTCACAGTGGCCCATATTGTTTTAAAATTGATGTTGCCAGCAGAATTTTTCTCTCTCAGTTCTCAACACCTACGCCTGAGCTAGGCTTTTTTTATAGACAGCAGAAAAAAAATAGGCATTGCCAAACCACAGTTCAGCTGACCTATTTTATATCAGTTGAAGAGTGACCTAGACAACTTCTTTTTCTCTCACTGGTTAAAAGGAGGTCTAGTTCAGGTGTATCTACTAGTAGTATATTCTCTAGATATATATTATCTCTATGCTTGAACGCCAAGATATATAGTGTCAGGTATCTTTCAGCAGGTTGAATCCCCTCTTACCTTTACCTGAACCCTGATGTTTCCATAATTTTATCTGAAGAAAAATGTTGCTGTTTGTCCCGGGGGAAAAGAGAAAAGCTGCAGTACATTTGAAGCAGATCATTTTGACCTGAATCTAAAGGACTGGCAGAATTGGCAGAGTTGTAGAATTTTTTTTTCCCTAAGCTCAGCACATCTTTCCTTTACGTTCTTATTTTATTGTGCAAGTAAGGGAGAGAAAGGAGTTCTTCAGAACTCTACCCAAATTAGCTCAAACTCGGTGAGTGCTTAGACCTCATCCTGCAGAGGCCTGGCAGATACGGAAAAGACAGGATGGGAAAACACTTAGAAGTGTTTCATTGCAGTATACTTGAGTCTCTATCAATAGTTCTTCTTCTAATTCATATACTTAGCTATGCTTTAACAATATGGGGTTTTCCTTGCCTTCTTTCTTTACAAACCCTTTTATCGAGACAACCATTTCCTCCTTTTTAACTTTTCCAGAGCAATCATTTGGTCATTGAGCAAGATTTGCTTTCTCTCTCCATGGAATGAAAGGCATCTCCTTCTGAAGAAACCTTTGCCTCATCATAATGAGAATACCCTCGTCAGCACAATTCATTCTTAATGACAACCTAAAACAAGAGGGTACAGAGACAGCCGAGCTTTGTAGCAGGCTGAAAGGCTACTAATTAGTGGCCACTGCATTTTGTCGTTTCTCAGGAAGCACTGCACTGTAACAGCTTAGATGCCTGCATGGGAAGAAATCAGTGTAGTCTCATTGTCTGTCTGAGTTTCGGGGGCAGAAACAATTTAGGGTGAAGTTTACATGATTTCAGAGAGAACCTTAACTTCTATTTTAGGTGTTTAATGCTTGATACATGGAATTTTTAAAGAAAAGAATTCAGATAGTAGAATTCTTCTGTTTTGAGAAGTCACCAATGCCATAAAGTGGACTCTGTACCACAGAATTTTTTCTTTCATCCCTAACTGAATGTTTTTTCCTCTTGTTTTATGACCTCCAGTTTCTTCAAGGTCAAAGACAGATAAATGGTTTTTTAACAAGAGATTAGTGCAAGTGTGACTGAAAGCTAGAGTTAACTCCCATTCTATTTCTTTTCTCAAAGGTGCATCACAATGCAGGCTTATTCTTTTTTTGCCAGTCACCAGCAGTAAAGAAATATGTTACACCGGCAGAAGTAGTCACTCATTTTTATATCTGTAGAACAGGGAGACAACATAATACAGAGCACCATACATATGTCCCCCTGCTGAAGTTAATCCTGGCTTGCTCCCATACAATTTGGTGTCAACATTATGCGCATAGGGTAGCCCTTTTCAGAGATTAACTAATCTAGAGATGGAGGGAGAGCTGAGTGAGCAGCATACAAGTCGTAACTTATTGGACACACAGCAACTCTCTTTCCATTCCTGGTACCCTGTACCCCAGTAGGGGTATGGGGCAACTTGTGTCACAGATATGAACTGGAAATAGAGACCCTCTGTTGATCTGCTTTCTCCACAGAAGAAGAAGGAAAGAGAAATACTAAATGAGGAAAACAAGAGGTCTGTTGACATGACAGCTTGGCCCTTCTGTGCACTTAGTAGATACATGGAGCCTAAGCTCCATGTCATTATCGTCATCAGACCGATCCTGTATTTTGGCAACCCACAGAGAGCTCTAAAAGATGAAGTACCTACTTTCACTAATGTCTTTGCATTGGCATGTAAGCCAAATCACATCCTTTAGCCCTTTCTTACTTTTTGATGAGGTACTGAGGTGTTTCATCTCACAGCCATTCAACATCCAAACTAACACTGAAATGTGGTCGTGTTAGAAGTTCTCTAATAATGCGAGAAAAAGCCTAATGGAATAGCAGCCTTACTTGTCCTCAGAGGTGTCAATGGAAATTTTGATAGCAAGAGAATTAAAATAGGTAACTTAAAAACCTACAGATCATGAGTGATTTTTAAAACTCTGAGTTGTTAAAACTGGCAGTGCTTTCTTGACTCCAGAGCATGAGCTCAGCCAACATGGGGAGGCCACGGAGCTGCTAATAGCTGCCATTTATTGAAAAGGAGTGAGTAACAAATCCATGAGGAAGGCTGAGGTAACGCCAGACAACTGCAAGGGATCAGTTTATGAATAATGTAATTTCATCCGTCTGCACACAGAGTTAAAATGTCTCTAATTATTACTGCACAGATGGGACCAAGATTCTCTATGGTTGGTTTGCTGTTCCCTGGAGAGGCAGAGCTCCATTAGAGAGGGATGTAAGCCTAATAAAAAAAGAATTGATGGCTATTAAAAGAAAATATGTTTTTTCCTTTCCTTATATTGTAATTTCCCAACTGATATGTTAGGTAGGAAAAAAAATTAGGGTAATAAAGAAACATTTACCAGAAATATGCTGTAATATTTCTAAGGACACCAGCAGGTACTGCTAAATAATTAATTTTTAATGCATTCATTCTATTTTACTGCTGAGATTGACAGTCATTAGCAACATAAATAACAGTAGATTCCCTTTTGTGGACCAATCTCTTGTCAATGTTAAATTAAAAAAAAAAGAGTAGGACAAAATATTCTCCACAGAAAGAGGAAACACATAGATTTCTTATTCAAATATAAATACATACATACATACAAACACTTCCATGTATACAGTGTTTTTTTCAGGGAATGCACTGGCAGAAAAAATGAGACCAGATCGCTTAACATCTCTCTGCCCTTTCTGACCTCTGATTTTACTTTGCATTTAGAAGGCATATCTTCCTATTTACCATCTCTTGAGATAAAGGATCGAGACGTGTATTGCACAGATTAACATTCTAAGCAAGGTTGTTGAAACAAAATTATTAAAGCTCTTTAGAGAAAATAAATGTGTGAGACAGCTCTGCCAATATGTCAATCCCTGTCAGTACATGTAAAATAACTAGAAAATCAGCTGGTGAATATTAGCTTATTACTGAAGTCAAGAATGCAATCTTGATTTGTCCACTGATATCAAGGATATTTTTCCTTCCAGTTAACTGAAGTCCACTATAAACAAAGAGGGTAAATATGATGCCACAGTAGCGGGCAGTGATGTATCTCTAAATAGTTGTTCTATTTGCAACAAAGGTCATCTGCCTTGATTACTGCCCCTCATTAACACGCTAGAGGGTGCAAGAATTTGTCCCAAGGATGTTTCAGCGCAAGACAAAAAAGAGAAGCACAAATACTGTTACCCATGTGACATAAAGGGTATTTGTTGTTTGACTCTGATGGGTACAGACATATATTTTGAGGTTTTTGTGCAGGTGTGCTCAAGACCCTGAGGTCTATTTTGGGCCATTTTGTTGTATCTGGTTTCATATAGGAAGTGGAGAAAGCCAGCAGAGTCACTTGTGTAACCTTCATTCACTCAACTAACCCAGACTGTGTTTGATGAAGGTCCTAAATCTGGCAAGTCTCCACTGGATTTCAAAATTAAAAGTTTCAGGCATCTCTGCAAGAAATGAAAGGGCTCTGCTTCTGCACATTGCAGTTTTTCCACTTGCCTGATGAGTGCCAACTCAAAGCCAGTATTTTTCTGCTGTCTGAGAACATGCTTGATGAAAAGTCTCAGCACAGAGCACGTGCACAACATGCCACTGGGTTGGCTAAAGCCTGACAAGAGACTCAAACATTTTGCCCAGAGCGGCTACAATCTCCTGGATTCAAATCATAGAATCATATAATGGTTAGAGTTGGAAGCAACCTTAAAGATCATTGAGTTCCAAATTCCCTGCCATGGGCAGGGATGAAGCTTCTGTAAATGTGCATTTAAGCATTTTTTAAGCACTTATTTACTCCTTGGATCAAAAGACCACAAGCTCTTCAGGTTTAGCCTTTGACTATGAATGTAGAGTTTGACTAAACGTAAACATTTTTTTTACATGGATCTTTGCTTCAGAGAAGAAGTAACTGTTATTAATGGCTGGTAAACCACAGAGAGAGTCCTTCCTAACAAACTTATTTGCAGTCTTCTGAATAGTTCAAAATGGAGACTAGGTTTCTCACAATACTAGCAGTAATGTGAATTTGGAGAAGTTCAGCTCCCCACCAGGCTAGCAAGATCAGGACCTGTATTTGTCTCACTGTCACTTCCCTGACAGGACATACATGAAGCAGACTCTAGTGCAGAGAAAAAGAAAGCCTTTTTGGACAGTCCAATAAATTTGCCCTTTATCTTCTCCATGCATAGAATCCATGGCATCTGATCAGTCTCAAAGTCCCTGCTTTGTACATCCACCAAAGGTGCTAGTTTGGCCTGTTTTGGAAGAATGCATTCCTAGAGCCAAATTGCAGATGTGAGGAGTCTATGCTTGAGAGCTCTTCCTCTCTTCTTATGGCTCTTCAGCATTTTGAGAGAATTTGCCAGGGGTATTTCACTGGTGTGATTAAGTGGTGTCCCCTAGAATTACTCGCAGCTTTCTTCCAAGAGAAAGCACAGCATGAAATGGTTTCAATTGAGAAAAATCCTGTGAGTTGAAATAAAACATATTTAGACAACCCCCTTGGGAAGCTACTAGCCTTCATGAATTCTTGGTGTCAGTAAAGCACAAAAAGAAAAGCATGTAGCACATTCTCTTAAATGTACTGGAAGAGAGGCATTTCTTATTTTATTACAAAGGCTGAACATCTCCTAAAATTACACATAGCAAGTCCTCCCAATAAATGCACCAAGATGTTTCAGACAAGCCTGCTAAAAGATTGCAAGATAAAGCACTGCAAGATCTTGCACCACAGATGAACTACCAGACAAGAAGTCAGAGAAAAAAATATCAGAGAACATTAGAAAAGAGAAAGGAAGCTATATTCAGACACAACTGAAAGGACAACTTTACAACATTCAGGGGAATACATTCCACTAAAGAGCCACAGATTAATGTTTATTGTTCACATCAACAGCACTGCAAAATTTAAAGAGCTATTAATCAAACTTCAAAGGACATTCCTGCAGTCTTCTGGATATAATGCAGTCAAAGGAGTGAGAAGTTCTTCCAAAGCAAAGTGCTACCATGTTTGAAATGGTTTAAAATACTCTGTGATGCTGGTGGCTCATCTCCCCCTTCAGCCTAAGTGAGAAAGAAGACTTCTTGAATGTGGTATGCAGAGACCTTCCCCCTAGACTCCTAAGGTGCTTTTGAAAGCAGGGGTCATACTAGTGAGGGTCTGCATGCCAGAAACATCTTCCACAACAAGTTTCCAGAAGCTATAGAAGCTGCATTTGCCATGAAGGAAGCAAAGAGGAAAATACAAAATCTTTAGTTTTGTCCAGGTGAACACATATACAGGAACAGGGGTTCCTGAGCAGGGAATAAGCAAGCCTGGCAAACTGAGGCATTTAGCAAGTGGATGCCTCTTGCCAAAAATTTGTTCCAGGAAGAGCAGGCAGGCTTTATGGAAAGGTGAAACAGCAAACAGCACGGAGAAGGACAGAGGGAATAAGGTGACTGAGCTGAAGACAAAGTTCTGGAAACAGGGCTCATGGGTCAGATAAACTTCTGCAGTTATAAGATACAGGCTGTGTATAAAAATGTGAATCTATTGCCATCTGTGCCACACCAGATGGACAAATAAGTGACTCAGTAAAGACAAGTCAACTGGAGAATAAGTCACTACAGATTGTCATGACTAGGAGCCAAATCAAGGCCCAAGCCCCCAAACAGGGCAGCTGCCTTCTCAGATATGCTCCTGCCTCAAAGGAACAATGGTGGGAGCATCCTAATGTATTGGAGAAAACTTTGGCTTCCTGTGGCTGTGTGTTCAGCATTTAAAAAGACTGGTTGCAAAACAGTAAGACAGAGAGGGAAGAACAGCTCATCAGATTAAAAAATTCTGGTTTTGATTCTTTCCTTACTGATAAGGAAGGGACCCTTTGTATTGTTCCATGTTCCTGGGGGAAAGGGTGTGTGATGTTTGTCAGAATTTCTTCAATGGGCCACCTACAGCCAAATTCAACAAACTTTTACTGAAGAAGGACTTTTTTTTGGAGGAGTGGGAGAAAAAGAGAGAGAGAGAAAAGGAGAAAGAAATTCAACGTTCCCATTTTCAGGCTTCTTGACAAAGGACTTTGTTTCACAACTTTTTTAAGTTTAGTCTTTAAAGGATCTCAGTAATAGTAATTAAATAGAATACCAGGAGATATAATAAAAATATTTTGGTCAACTAAAACCAGTATTTTTTAAAAATTATTGTTTTTCTTTCATCAAGAAAATAATATAATCCCAACTGGAGGAGGAGACAGAGGGGTGTGGGGTAGGGGTGTTGGCATTATTTAGGCTACATAGACAAAGCAAAACCTCAGTTCTTCATGCTTTCTTACTCTCAGTGTCTTGGCACTTTTAGGGTACAAAACTCTAGTGTCATGCCTTTCTTCTATGCAGAGCATATTAACAGAGCCCTCAGATCTGCTCTCTTGTAAAACAGAACTGAGTTTTAACATCAGACAGGATTCTAAAATTCCTAGGCAGGGCAGGTCTTTCTTCCCATTTTATAATCTCAAATGGAAATGTATAAATGGGGTAAAAGGGCAAGAAGAAAAAACAACAGCTGTGAAATGCTGATAGAGAAAGATTCAGGACAGTTAGGGAGGTCCTGCAGCCATGCTATTTGATAAAAATTAACTGGGATGCTGCCTCCAATTTGCGTTTATCTACCAAGACAGATTTTAACAATATTTACTTCTATAACTGTCTCCCCTTAGGGCTCTGGCTGTGCTGCTGATTCATTTGAGGCCAAGGTTCACCAAGCCTTGGATAGATCCAGATAAGAAGAAGAAAAGATAAATAGAGCCTAATGATAAGCTGTGGATCACAGATGTTGAAAACAAACGCTGCTGCTGCCGCTGCCACCTGCCTCCTCATAGCCTCCTCTGGGGAGGCACGCCACCTGACCAAGGGCATCATATATGAGACATAAGGATGTGACAGCATAAGGATTTCTCCTTTCATCAGAGCAGGACTGTCAGTCCAGCTAAGCACTGCCAAGGAAACCTGCTGCCACCAGCCCCAGCCTTCTTTGCCTTGTATTCCAGGCCAGTAGCAAGGCATTTTCTGTGTGCTGCACTGATGACTTTATTCAAATTGTGCTGGATGTCTGCGTGTGATAAATGTTTCCTAGGGACAAGAAAAGGTAAGTGTGGAAACAAAAAAGGCTTGCAGAGGACTGCACAGCAGTGGGCAGAATATTACACAGTTGACACCAAACCAAGAAACATTGCAGGTTTATGAAATCCCTCAGCCTTTATCTCATTTAAAGAGCACCACAGCAAAGGCCCAGTGGAGGAATCAGGATGTTTTCTATTATCTTTAGAGTGCTGCATCCCTCTAGAGGATTTAGATGAACGCAGGTATAAGAGGCAGTTAAAAACCTCACCTATACTATTGTGAAGTCAGTGCAAGCAAAGGCTATCACCCTGATGTAACATGCACTGCAAAGTAATGTAAGAAGGAAGAACTGACTTCTAAGTCAGCAGCTGAAAGAGGGTGAACACTAATTTCTACTTTAACTTGTTTCTTTAATTGTGTTTCCAGGTTAGGCATTGCCCATTAAAGTGACAACAAAAAATCTTTACACACTTTGAAGAAAACGCAGGTCTTTAAGAAGTTATTTTCCAAACCTACCTCTAGCTAATGGGGGCAAACTCTCTCGGCTTCCCCCATCCTAACAAGATCCTCTCTGGGGGCAATTCAAAGCAATTAAACCCCAGCTCTGATCTGCTATTGACTATAACAGGAATTTAGGAGGTGAGCTTTTGAAAACTTTCCTTCTCAGACCTCGTCTGGCTAGAGTGTGGGGTTGAATAGACTGTGAACTAGAAGGGATGAACAGAAAATTTTGCCTCATAAGGGTCCCAAAGAGGTTCTCTTCTTCGTAAGAGGGGGGAGAAGAAAAAAAAAAAGGCAGAAAAAAAACCCCAAAAAAACAACCACCCAGATTAAAAATCTCACAGAATCAGAGGCATTATATGCAGTGCTTGCCTACTTAGTTCTGGGGATTATCCTCTCCTTCAGAAGCAATAGACATTCAAATCAGCTGTAACCAGATTATTCTTCTTAAAGATTCGTATTACCACTACACCTGGGGGCTGCATCTGTGATTATGTTTGATGTAGGCACTGTAAACCTGAAGCATAAAAGAACCTTGGAGACACACACACACACACACATAAATTATCCAAACAGACAAACCAGGCAAAGGGAGAGAGAAGAAACAAAGATGAAAAGGGCAAGGTTGCACCACAGGCCAGTGGGATAGGAGAGCAAAGGTCTCCAACAGCAACTTATTGCCTTGTGTAGTAAGTTATTATGCTGCCTCTCTTGATGAAACCCACAATGAACTAATGTTGGCAAGAACACTCCGGAAAAATGCTGTATTAAATAAATGAGTAATATTTGTCCTCGAGCATTGACATTAAGGCTGAAGGGCACTGGAAATCAGGTTTGCAAGACAGAGTAGGGGTAATATAGAAGCCTTCATGCATGTGACTCAGAAAATCAGTTTTAAAGGACTGCACTTTCATAGTCCAGGAAACTGGCCAAACTGGAGTCCAAACATAAATTAGCCACACTGTGGAATAC
Organism: Pedionomus torquatus; assembly: GCA_013398155.1. Lineage (NCBI taxonomy): Eukaryota > Metazoa > Chordata > Aves > Charadriiformes > Pedionomidae > Pedionomus > Pedionomus torquatus. Next base: position 178,907 of record VZRU01017614.1, on the reverse strand, counting down.
GGAACAAAATAGAGGGATGAACAAAAAAAGAAGAGGCCTCAACCCCAGCTTCTCCCCAGTGTGACAGTACACAAACTTGCATGGCAGCAACAGCTCTGTTTTTCAAACCCCTTCATTTGCAAACCCCAACAGACGCCAAAAATAACCTTGTACCAGCCAGCTAAGAATTGAGGGCTTGAAAAATGGCTACTTTCCAAAGCCTCCAACATTCGCCTTTCCCCTCTCCAAATGAAAGTGAATGGGAACTGCGCTCCTAACTCAGCTTGAAAATTTTACCCAAAGACAGCAGATATGAATAGAGCCAGCAGGCTGATGAGTCATTCAGGTCAGCAAGTCTCCACACAGAGAAAATTAGATGTCAGCAAAGTCATAGTTTTCAATATACATTGGCTTAAAATTAGGTATTAGTCTCAAAAAGTGAAAAAAACTTTTTCTGAATAAGCAATAGATGTCACTGTATAAATAGCGTTTTGAAAATGCCTTTTGAAAATGCAAGAATGTGAATAGAGTAGATAAGAGTAATTAACTTATGTCAAATCTGCAATAGCATTCAGATGAATGTTAGCTTCAACCTTACTTCACTGAAACATTCCCTGAGATAAGTCAGTTAACAGTTGAGTTAGAGAAATAAAATTAGAAGGTGAGGTAAGAGCAGCAATAAAGGCAGCAGACAGCTCCTCAGAAGCAAGACACAAGAGAGTACATGAATGAAGGGAACACATTCATGTGCAGGCAGGAAAGACAAAGCAGTCAAATAAGAACACTTGGGCAGCCAAGTAATACAAAGCAGGGAAGAGGCACAAGGCAAGGAAACTCAGAATAAAAATCCCAGGCGAAATATGTGATACAAAGAAACAGAAAGCAGTTGAGATACTCATGCAAAGTGACCTCTCACAGTAATTGTCTGTCATTATGTACAATAATTTCTTCCCTGAAGAAAAGATTAAGTCAACATAGATATAAAATAAGGATTTAGCAGCTGGCTCAGACAATACCTGACCAAAAAAAAAAAAAAAAAAAAAAAAAAAAAAAAGTGGTTATAAAGGAAATTAAAAATACTTTACTGGTAAATTATATAGCCCACTCAAATACATAGAGGAACAGCACATGTTAAATAAGAGTTGTCACAACTTGTATTTTTCAAGTAGGTGTACAATTTGGCATCCAACTTGTTTAAGAAAATACAGAATTTGGGCAAAATAAACACCGTTTACTATGCCACAACAAAGAAATTCATTTGGACAAGATGTCTTCCCAGCAGTAAGCAGGGGTGTAAAACACACAAATCTTATTATCATATGACTGCCCCCACCTTCATTGCTCAACACCTTCTTGTCTGGCTTGCAACTATTACCCTCTCACACCCCGTTTTCACCAAACTTACTGGGACCTGATTCCCTACTAGCTTGTGCTGAGAGCTCTGATACCTTCTTGTCAAATCAGACATTAAAGCAGCGTGGTGCCTGATTCCCAGGAGAAACAAATGTTCCTAAAGAAGCTGGTTTCCCATAGGAGAAAGAGGTGCTTTCTGTGCCCAGGTAAAAAGGTGCTCTGCTCCTTTTAACTGCTGCTCCTTTGCCTGAACTATGTTGGCACTTTGCAGCTGAATGCCAAACTCGGTTAACAGTAGCAGCAAGCATCAGCTCTCCTGTCCAAGATGGGGTATTTAACATGTGGCAGAGCAGCTTGCAATATCCCCACGCTAGACTCTGGTTTCCATGCAGAGAAGCAAAAACCTAATCCAGCAAACTGCTGCTGCCATTGAAGTCCACAGCAACCAGACTCAAAGATTAAGGGACTCAGCATTTTCAAAACCAGGGCAAATGAAGCCTAGGAACTTTATATAAAATCAATTATTTTCTGAATGGATGGAGAAAAGCAAGATGCTAAGCTCCTCTCTTATGTTTGTATCTGAATGTTAGTATATGCTAAACAAAATTGGTCAGAAACTTGACAAAAAAATAAGAACAAAATAGAACCTCATAAAAATGTGAAAGACAGGCAAACATTCAGGTCCCCAGCTACTTTGACGTGCTGTGGTGTCAGTACTAGGCTGCTTTCTGGGGATATCTTACTAGGTATATTTTCTCAAAAGGCTAATACCAAGAAACATCACATTGCTAGGTATAGTGCCACTGAATCTCTAGACAACAGTATGCTGTTGTTCCAGGGGATGGTGGAAATGGGTAGCAGTTTTCTATTCCCATTGTCCTACTATCCTTTCCTCCTGCCTACCCAATCTGCTCTCTCTGAAAGGGGTTCATCACTGCAGACCCCACTCCATGGCCAGGCAGGCCTTAGTGCCCCTCCATAGCATCATCTGAGCTCCCTCAGCCCATTGGCCACACACAGCTGCCATGATCCCTTTCTGCTCAGGGTAAAGAAGAAGTAAATGTCTGCAATGGACCGACTAACTGCTAGTGGTATGAGTTTGGTGTCAAATCTCAAGCCTACATTCACACATCATCAGTTACAAATATCAGCATATTTGTCATTTAAAAAGACATTCTGGGGCTCCATGACATACTCCAGCTAGATTTTTATAAATACAAAATCGGTACTTAAATGGCTCATCTCAAAAGGAAATAAAATCTACAGGTAGCATTAGAAATAGAGATGATGTACAGCTTTGTACATATGATCATTTACTCAAAGTGTATTTCAAACACACTTTCTGAGCTATCACAACTTGTTAAACCAACAAGAAATCTCAGACTTTACCGAAGAGTACATGTTTCCAAGTTGCCATTATCACTATTTATTAGAGCTACTGAGACCCCTGATGGCAACTGTAAAATATGCTAATTTTTTAGTATTGCAGAAATGTTATGTAAAGTACCTATTAATATTATGTAACCATTTAAATGGTGCAATGTGATGGAAAAAAACAGTTAGCTGGACTCTAGATAATGAGTAGTTCATATCTTAAATAATTAAGAAGGCTCAGTAGTAGACAAACAAACAGCTTTTTGGTTCCAGTGCAAAACATTGAATATCTGAGTATTTTCACCAAAAAAAAAAAAAAAAAATCTAAACCAAATATTGAGCATGATTCAGCAGACCCAGTTTCGAGTTTTTTGAAAGCAAATCTAGATATACAAGGCTAAGAAGTTGTTACAGTCTGTTCAGCCAGGACTAAAGCAGAGTTTTAGCTTGTGGCTGCCCCTTAGACCAAGAGCTCCTTTTGTAGCCTCCTACTCAAGGTTCCTGAGCCCCAGATCTCCTGTGAGCTGCACAGGTGCCACTTCAGTGTTGTGGTGGGACTCAAGACTACATGCCAGCCATGCCTGGGGCTCTGAAGAGGGGATGGGTGCAAGGGAAGGAGCTGGACTGAGCCTGTCTTGGGAGAAGAAGACTCATGGACCCCAAAATGGGGTCACCCCCACATTCTTCCCCACCAGAAATCCAACAGAGACCTTCACAACTCTTCTCCCAGTAAGAAATGTGCTGCAGTTTGAGAGTGGGAGCATTTGGACAGGAGAGAAAAACATAGGGTATTTCTTCTGACAATATCCAAATGAAGATAACCCAAAAGTGGCTACTGGCAGCTTCTATACCTCACTCTTTTATTAAACTTCTTTTCTTGCATAAGAAAAACCTAGAGAAGCGCCCTTAGGTTTTTGAACTGTTCTCCCTGACCTACTTTTGCTGGCACATAAGTATCTATAGTTTTTATCCTGTTTTTTCTCTCTCAGGTTCTTCAAATCAATGGGCCCATTCCTTCCTGAAATATTTTGTTGACACAGTTGTCAATGTCACTTAAGTTGGAGAAAAATGGAAGCAGAAAGTGTAATTTATTTAAAGTAAAAAAAACCAGCAACCTGTAAATGGAAGCATGTTAAAATAATGTGGTAAGGAAGAACAAAACGTAATGAGATCCTACCAGAAAATGATGCTCACTGCTACATCAGCTTACAGTGACCGTAATATACAATAAAGGCACCAGTCATTGTCCACCTCACACTTTGAGCTTCTGGCAAGCTTCTCTACCATCTTAACACTGCCTGAAATGATACTCAGTGGCTCCACAGCTTTGAACTTAGAAGGTGACCACTAAGACTCATTTGAAAATCACAGCTCTGCTATACTCAGTAGGAATGTATTTTCCGCCTAGACCCTTTCTCTTCATGACATAAGCCTGGCCTAGCCACATAAAAGTGAAGATAAATAGATTGCAAAATATTTTATATCACTGTTCCTCTAAAACACATCTCTACACATTCCCTACTAACACAGTAAATACCTTCCCAGTAATTCCATGAGTCCCATAATTGATATTCATTTCCCTTGCTGGTTTTTGAATTTTCAGACAGTGCTTACTTATTTCCAGTTATTACTGGGTGCTTTAGATGCTTTCTTTTTCTGGTGTGAGGTCTGAAGAAAAGTATTGTAGAGCGAGTGATAAAATATCCTGCTAGGCTCTTAAGAAGACATACACTGGAGTTGAGATGTGGTCTGCTGCCCAGGCACTCCTGTAATGTATTTTGGAAAGGGGCAGGTGGGACTGCAGGTATGACATGACCACTTTTCTTTCATATACTGCAGTAACCTTGACATAGAAAAGCCATTTTGCTGATAAACACAGACTAAGTTTTTCACCATGCAGACAGCAGAGCATGGTGGATCAGACGTCAAATCACAGGAGGTGGATCAGACGTCAAATCTTAATACCCCTTAGGTCTAGCTAAGACATATCCTTAAGCAAAACTTACCAAAATGTGTCACCTTTGGGTGGGTGTTATTCAGCTTTTCCCACAACTTCTGAGTGGCAACTCCTACATCTATCTTCATCTTCTGTGAAAATCGGCACCACTGGGGAACAGAACAGCAGTTTCTGCAGAGCTGAAGTGCTTTCAAAGTGCATTTCCCAGGCATGTTTCATGAAAATCTAGCTAGAAGCAGCCAATTAAGTAAATAAAAATAGTATTGGGTCTAAGTTAAATTAATCATAGCTTTCTCATCGACTTAAAGGAAGAAAGATCAAACTCCCACTTGCAATTATCATACTGAATACAAGTGGTGTTTCATACCATCTTCTTTTAAACTCCTATTTATTAGGCATTGCTAAACACCAATGAATAGAGTTTCAGCAAGGTTTTCTCTCATCCGGTAACAACATCATTAGTACAAAATGATCCAACATCAAATGCACCCTGTTCTTTTAGCCTGATGCTTTGGAAGATCTTAGAAAACAATCACTTGGAACAGCAAGGCAGAATATACACAAGATTAATGTGTGGGGCTTGGTAGTATAGATTTTTCTTTTCTCTTTTCTTTCTCACAGTTCTGTCTAAATAAAAATACCTTTGGGAACCCAGGCTTCCAGTTTTTGCTAATCCTTTCTGGTGTGTCAGAGCAGCGTATCACAAATGGTAACACAGATTAGGGCACTCTCCTGTATCCCAGCCAAAATTCAGGAGAGCAATGAAAATTTAAGAAGGGTAGGAGACAGAGTGAAGGAATGTGCTCATTAGGGCTGTGACGTATTCTGAATCAGCTGTAGGTTGAACCTACCTGGAATGAGCTCTCTGACAAAGGTCAAAATGCCCTGAAATTCAAGCTAAACTTTATTCAATTAAAAACTAGAAACTTAACTTTCAAATGAGAGAAAAATTCAGAGCAAACATGGAAGGCAGAGCAATCCCACATCCAGGGCACTACACCATGGTCCTTTGAGAGGCTGTAACAAATAGCACAGAGAGCAAAGAGATGCAGCCAGTAACACCAGCGAAAGGAGCACTTCAAAACCTGGTAGTAGTTTCTGGTGAAGGGGATGTTTCCAGACTACAGATTTATAGCTGGGTCTCCACCTCATCTTTTTCCAACCTGTAAGGAGGTTTGTTGCAACTTCTGAGTTACGGACATATTCATATTTCTCAACCACTTCAGGTCTCCTTTGTTGTTGTTCCTGCCCATCCAGCAGTAATAAGAATAAAAGGTGGTGAAGGAAAAAAAAACAACCCATATTTTATGATTTGATTTCAGCTACACCATTAGTTTACCTGGCAACCTTGTTTATGCACTTCAAGCCTGTTTCACAGGATTGTTTCTAGAAGACATTCCCTGTCTGCTAAGAATCTTATAGTAAAAGACATTATAGTAATTTTATATATATATAATATATATATTGCCTTCCAGAGCAATTTGTCTTTTTCTTGTCACTGTTTCATGAAACTAAGCCTTGCTCACTGGCATCTGCTCTTCAAAAGACCCATAAAGCCAGAGAAGCAGGACACTATCAGTCATAGGAAGGAACTTGGACATCACAGTAGACTGCTTCTTGCTCAGGCAGCCACTCTGATGGCAGCATTGCTACACAGGTACACAGGGTAGGGTCTGTGCCGAGAGTTGGTCTCTTTTCCTACGGACCTTAACTCACCTAGGTCTGCATGTCAAAGCAGCAACCACATTCCCCATCAAATATTCTAATGTAGATGGGTGCAAATGTATAAAAAGTGCTTATACTTACTAAAGTACAATTTTTCTGCCTCTAACTGTTGCCAAAATAAGTAACACACAGGAGTCTCATTTTTAGAAGACCTGGATGAATACTGTAAGCTTTAGCAAAGCCAAAAATTGACAAAATTACTGCAAATACAGAGTAATTCCATTGTGCTAAGGAAAACAAAGAATCATAACGCCTGCTAAATTTTAAATAGCACTTGTTATCTACAGGACGTCAATAACCCAATATTGATATCGGCTGTTACTTCATCAGAAGCCCGTTACCAGATGGCATTATGAAGGGAATGTGAATTGCTCAGTGCCCTGTAGTAGGTTATTAGTACAGCTGCAAATAGAAATTCTGAAGTGTTGTAATTGAAAACTGTACACACATGGCTGCCCAGTAGCTCATACTGTTAGGATTCATAATTCTGGTTTCTTCTTTAATAAACAGAAGCTCTATCCCAGGATTACCAAGCACTATTATAGTTAATAAGAGAGGTGGTTTTTTAAAGGACAAATATGAAATAGGCATCTGTTATCTTGCAATGGATGTTAAATGCCCAATTGCTCTCTTTGCCTTTGAAAATCTCTTCCAATCCCATGAGCAATAGGATTAATGGTATTATTTTGCAGCTGGGAAAGACAGTTACAAAGCAGAACATGTCTAAACTCCACAAGTCCCTGAGCTTTACCTGGGGAGGAATCACAGCGCTGGGAATAGCACCCCTTGCTTTACAGTTAGACAACATTTTGCTCTGTTATTTCATGCACTTTTTCCAATTCATTAGCTAAAAGCAATCCATTACCAAGAATTGCAAATAAATAAGTAGGACGGCCACTTTTCCAGTTCTAATAGCAGTTGTTCCCCAAAGGACAAATCATAATGATCTGAAAATTACACACAGAGATAATATGCCAAGAGTCAGGGTCTGGGCCAGGTTATAAAGATCGTGGAGCACTGTGGAATCTCTTAATAGTTTAGCATAATGCCACTTCTTAGCATCAGCTGCTGTAAGGATAGTAATCTGACAAGACAGCAAATTCTGTTGAAATTAGTAAATTATAAAAGGATTCCTTTTGGCAGCATGATGAACACATCTAATGAGAACCTAGTATATGTACATGCACAAATGTGTCTATACTTTTTCCAGAATCTTCAACTTCTGGAAATACCTGAAGATAAAAGCTGAGTGAAGCCAGAGGGAAACATGGCCTACAGTGTGGCTTTGTAAAACCACTGAATTGTCATATCATCTTACTCCTTAAAGCAAAGAAAAAATATTGAAATTGAAGGCTGCTCCATTAATGGTTTCATTTAGACAATTTTGAAAGATATAGTAGTCATTCTTACCCATCAGTTTTGATGGCATGCACCGTACAGCCACCACAGGTCTGCTCCTTCAGTTGCCTTCTGGCTCTGCCCCAGACGCTCACCTCCTTTGTCCTCCTGCCGTTTCCCCGAAGGCAGGAAAATTCCCAGGAAACTTCTGCTGCCGATCAGTGGGTCACTATAATTTCCTCTGCATACTGTGCAGGAGTGCAGAGGTCAGGTTCTCAGCTTTTGGCATTTCACAGCTCTGGATCCCAGCTCACTCTCATTCAAGAGATTAAAGACAGCTTGATTTACATCCTTGAGTGCTGGACAAAATATCTAATCTTTCTACCCCAGAAATATAAAACCAGTAAAAGAACAAAACAGTAGATACTTGTGCGCAAAGCTGGTCATATACTGAGCACTCTCTGGACAGCAGATGACAAGCTGTACCAGAACAGAATCTCATTATCCCAGTGGATCCTGGGTTAACATCACCATGTGAGACAGAAGAGATTTGCTTTGCTTCCTGGTGAGGTAGCGCTTATAAACCAAGGGAGGAGATATTGCTCCTTGCTACTGGCTGGCTTTCAGTCAAGAGTATGACACATTTTGGGTGCTTTGCTTACAGAGAGACAAAGGCTTCAAGTAGAGAAACAAAGTACCTGGAAAAGTCTCAGCAATGTCAAGGATTGACAATTTTCTGCACAGGAGAGGAACACTGAGGGGAGACATTAACATTTTACTAATGGATAAAAAGATGCTTTAAAGACGACCGGGATAAAAAAGAAAAATCTCATTACTACTGAAGATAGAGTAAGCAATAATAAGCTTAAACTGCAGTAGTGAAAATTTATGTTAAACAAGAGAAAAAAAAATATAACCATTAGAATAAGCAGCTAAGAGAGGTTATGAAACCAGAAACCATGAAGGTGCTTAAAGCTAAATAATTAGGCATATGTTAGAGAGAGTTTATTGCCACTGTGTTCCGATTTTATACCCTTGCAATACACTAGCAAAATGGGATTGAATCTCATTTGTAAATGAACTGAAGCTTTCTCACATAGTTGTATCTATCCATGGGCTGTAGTAGGTGTTATTCCCATGACTATTTCTGCAAAAATAAAAAAGGTTTTACTGGCATCAGCTTCACATTGCACCTCCCAGAAAGAGGATCCTGCTACATCGATGGCAGATTCAGAAACCAGAAATCCAGGGCACTCATCCTCCCAAGGCAGGCAGGAGTCTGCAGCCCAGTGTCAGCAGTGCCAGCAACGACAGCAGGATGGACCAGGATCTGATCAAAAAGAGTTAGTGAGTGCAAAAGCACATACAGAAAGGAGAAAGCACATTTGACACAAGGAGTAAGGTGACCTGTTACCAAAACACGGAAAGCAGGAGGTCCTGCTGTCTCCCACAATTGCCTTAATTTTAAAAAGTTCAGTGTTGCTGGTGATAGTTACAGCTAATCCTGAAGATCATAAGGGGGTTTTCCTACAGCACCCGGTCTCTTCCAAGGCATCTAGAAATAGGCAAAACCCAAATCCGAGAGAAAACACACAAGATTCCACATCAAATTTTGCAAATCGGTGACATTAACAACACAAGCCTCCAGACCTTGGGGTATTTGTTCATCATAAAAATTAATATAAACAGGAATCATTCATAGCTACAGGAAGGTCATTGCATCTGGTTGCCCTTTTTAGAGCTCTTCCCTCCACTCTTAACTTCTTTATTAATTTTTTTTATAGTTCTGATTTTGCAGACTTTGGGTCATTTTGTAAAAAGTAAGAATACTAAACCCAGCCTTCCCAAGGCTGAAAACAATTAGAAGACAGTGTTGCTGGCGTTCTCCTTTTGGCAAGGCTGGCAATGTAGGATAAGGCCTTCTTCATCCTTTCCGGCCACACCACCTGACACTCTGTCTGGTCTGACTGCTCCACATCCCCTGGAAACCATGTAATACTATTAGCACCTTTCACAAGCAAGAATCAGAAACATAAGATAAAGGGTGATATTTTCAAGACTCTAGCTAAAAGCAAGAGCTTTAGTCTCACTGAGAATCAACCTTATTATAAATATCATAACACGTAGAAAGATATTAAACTCCCCTAGACAGTTCTGTAGATGGTGGAAAGTAATGGGAGTCGAAGAGACTATTTTCTGTCCAGGTGTACAGGTTTTTAGCTTAATTTTTGTTGAACCTTGCCATAAGCTACAAAATACTTTCCCAACGTTTGTATTATTTTTGCCCTAACAAACACTTTTCCAGCTGGACTGCTGATAACTGAAACTTACTGAGGATAACAGAGGGGAAGGTACATCTCTGTAATGATCATCTTCTGGCGTCTGATCCCTGCCAACAGATGTATCTTAAAATGCAGCATTGTTCCAGGCAGGAATCAGGACTGTTTAGTCAAAGAAGAAACAGCTAAAGGGAAATGTAACAACAGTGTTCAAATACACCAAAACCAACTGCAGCAAACAGGAGGATTATTGGTTCTTCAGGTCCAGAGCTCATCAGGTTAAGAAGCAACGAGCCTACATCACAACAAGGGAGATTTAGGGTAGTGATTATTAAAAATAACTTTCTAGTCAGAAAAATAGTAAACCACCAAAATGGATTTAGCAGAGATGAATGTGGAGACTGCCTCCTTCGGCAGAATTTCTAAAGAAAAATTAACAATATATTGTTTTATGTAATTCAGGTCAGACTCGATAAAACATTGGCATAGGGGACAGAACTAGATAGTCCTTCAGGTTCCTTTCTTAATACTAGCCATGCCTTTTTTTTAAAGAAAACATTTTCAGATTGCAATTTTTGCTATCAAGCACAAAGAAGGTGATTTATGACTCTTGTGTATTCATCATCACACCCACAAAGAAACCAGTGAACCAATAACTGACCCATGAACAAAGCAAGGCACTGTGTCAGCAACACACACAAACACAGCAGCCCAGCTTGACTGATAGCAGACTTGGGGGAAACCTACTATTTACTCTGACTAGTGCTCCTGGAGTTATCTTGTGGATTAAGTCGCCCCCATACAAGCTGTTCTTTTTGTGTTGGGTCAAACGAGCAAATTATTGGCAAGGCAATAGTAAATTAAGTGAGTTTATGCCACTGTTCTACCCAGCCACATTAGTGCATCTATGATTTGTTTCCTACTTGGCATGCCCTCCTTGCTCATCTTCATTAGGGAAGTGCCTGCCAGTGGGTCATTAAAACGTATTACTTAGACGCATGCTGCAAAGAGATGCTAAACAGCTGTGCTACTCTACCTAAATGAATAGCCAGTTCACTACATCCATCTTCCCTGGAGACTGCTACTCCAGCAAAGTTGGAAGACCTCGTTCAACTTGATAATAAAATTATTGCAACTTTTCAAGGGGGAGAGGGGAGGCAACACTATTCCTAGCTTTGTTGTTCCTCTGGTGACCACATCTCTCATCTCATGTCCTTCCACCTCGCTGCTGCTGCTGGCATTGCCACCTTCCCTCATACAGCTGTTATGGCTCATGACCTTCAGCAGGCTCCATACGCATCTTTGTCAATCAGTGTTAGGGAAGCACACTAAAAAACAGCGGGATAAAAGCCCATCATTGGGAATCAGCACTAAGTGTGAGTGTTGGAAGTCAGTCAGACGGGGCTGCAGGTATTCTGAGAAAGATGTTTTGGAGGTTTCACTTCTTTAATTGATGCTGCATCTGTCTCCTGGAGAAAGGAGGTGGGGAGGGCTTGAAAACATACACCAAGCAGAGAGTTATTGGTGGTACAGTCCTTTGGGATAGTTATTGTCCCCTGGACTTAGCAGAGCCAAACCTCTGTTGGAAGTGTGTGCAGCAGTGCTTTCTCTGGAGCTGCTCCTGCTCTTGGGAAAGCGCAGTGCCTGAGCTGGAAGCGTGTTGGAGCTCTTTGGGGATTTGGAAAGAAGCAGAACACTATATGATGAATGTGCGAAGTGACAGTAAAGTGAGTGCGATGCTTTTACTGCACAGTAATGTGAACTAAGGTACCCAAGTGCTTCAGAGCTGATTAGTATGCGTGTGTGAGTAGCACTAGGTGTTATTATCTGAGGGTAAATGCAGCCGGCACAAGTTCAGCGCAGTGATTAAAACTCTTTTTGGATCTAGCCCAAAATGTGTATAGGACATATCAATTTTCCCCATCTCAAAGCATTAATTTGCCATTCAGCTATTAAAAGAATTTTTATGAGGGATGATATAGATGAAGAAACAGGGATTTTTTCCCAACGTACCACTCATTTTCTTTGATTTATGATTCACCATCAATTATATATATGTAAACCCCATCTTATCTAGTGGAAAAAAAGGAACATATTTCTCTGGCTCTCCTCTCGTTAAAAATCACCGTTCTTTCAGAAGTAAATTTATAGAACTTCTGATTCCCCAACATTTCAATCATTTTATTTTTTTTTAATTAAAGAACTTGAGATCAAATTTCACACCTGCCTACAGAATTTTATACATCATATTAATGATAAGTGGGATGTTGTCTAGTAATACGAAAACAACTGGATTTTCATTTTTGGTATTACATCCATATATAATGGAATTAAATCTTCAAGCAATTGGTGAATTTATTTAGAAGTGAATATTGGTGATCTGTGACATCACCATATTTTTAGTCTCATTAATTTCACTTAAAAAGGCAGAATAAGAACTGATAGCTAGAAATAAAAGCTAGAAAACTTCAAATTAGAGAGAGGTCAAAACCTCACAAACATCCTTAATAGAGTTGACTACCAATTAGAAAGAAATCACTGGATAAAATAGAAAAATCATTAAAATAAATAATTTCCAAACAGTCCTGAATGCTTCTCATCCTGAATGGGTGAAAATTAGTTAAACACATGTTATTTATCTCAACTAAGATATTCACTGGACAAAATTTTGCCCCATATTACTCAGATTAATCAGGTTAGGTGAAAAACACTGTAAAACCAGAATACAGTATTATTATCACTTGCAGATCACATTATTTTTTTTTTCACTTAAGAAAAAGGAAAATTCAGTACTCATAATCTAGATCTTGGGGATGCACTGGTGAGTCTGGTGGGTTGTATGTATATGTCAGACATATTTAACTTCTGTTTATGTTATTTGTCCTTTCGTTTGGAAAGAAACTTGCTTCTCAAATACCTACACATACATTTGCTGTTCTTGCTTATTCTTATGACTTTGTTCTTTTCTCCGGCTTTGTTTTGCTCTAGTTCTGACAATGTCTGTCATGTCTAAATGAAATACATCTTCCGTTTATTGTTACAATTGTCATCTGTTGAGACAGTTCCAGGAGCAGAGTGGATATTGGGTTATCCCCTTGGATATTCGATTATGTTCTCTTTCCTGGTGTCTTCAAATGCTGTATAATGAGCTGCCCAGGAAAGGCCAGTGCTCACAGGAAATACACTCTTTTTTTAAAAAAATAAGATTCTTTACGGATTTTGGATTAATAGTTCATGAAATAGAAGTAATAGGATTAGCACAAAGCTTCCTGCAATTGAACAATTTAGAATTACAGATCACTTTTGTTATACAGCTACAAGATTATCTTCTCCCAGGCGTTTAGAAAGGGCTGTATTTACTACTTGTCTCCGGGCATTAAAATACTCAGCCTTCTACACTTTGACACGAAGAGGAACTTCCTTGTTGATGCACTCTGCTAGTTTTTCTATTAATCACTCTTAATGGATACAATTTTAGTATTGATTTCATCATTCATTTAAATGGGACCAAAAATTTGTACTACAGGGCTAATCCTCTGAACTGTTAAGCTGTCAGAGAAAAGGTAATGCTGAATGCTTTCCTCTTCTGGATACAATTCTAAACTAGGGAAAACTAGTTTTTTAATGTTTATTGTTGTTTGTTTGTTTTTTTTTTTTCCCCAATGGACACAAGGAGGTTTTTGTCAAAATCACTTAGTTTGAGGGGGGAACAAATCAAAAGGTGAAGATTACTGCAAAGGAAAAAAAAAAATGGAGTTTTTGAATTTTATTCTGAATTTCCTTATTTTGTTTTAGTTCTCATTGTCTTACCTTTTAAAATCAACTTATGTAAGTAGCCATGTATAATAAAATACTGACAAATCAAAATGGCAATGGGGTGTGCTTTAACCAATTAATGTCTTGGACCTGTGTATGTACAAAGGAGACTCATCTGCCTAACTATCAACAACCCACTGGGAAACATATGTTGATTTCTCTGCTCTCCTTCCAGAATCCTAGTTTAAGGGTCATTGTTTGCCATGCATCAGTTCAATCATTCAATTATCTTTAAAATTATGAAGGTTGCTACTTTGCACTGACTGAAGTTTCTCTTCCTACATCGGAGCCTCCCATTTGTATCATAATTGAAAAATTTTGATCCTGAACAGCACAATATTTTTTAATCAGGCATCAAGTATTTCCGATTACAAAATGAAGGCAACATCTTGGTCCTCCAGTAATATGAAAGACTTCATGCCCTGTCAAGCCCATACTACTCTCACTCCTGTAAGAAGTTCCATATGCACCACATAAGCCTCTAGTTGCTAAGACATTTGAAATGTACAGAAACTTTCCTTTTACTTTTTGAGCTACTAAATCACTTACAACACAATCAAATTTTAAAATAACCTGGTATAGTTATAATGTTACCTCCGTTGTAAGTCTTAGGAAAGTTTCAAAAACTAAGTTTCTTACATTTTTGTGGCTTCCAGCCACTGTTGCTTAATAACTTCCATAAAATAGCACAGAAGAAGTTTGTTGGTTTGTTTTGTTAAAGCAAAATAGTTTGAAGTGATTATAGCACAATAATTTCACTGTAACAATGTCTGCTTTCATACACTAAGGACAGTGATTCATCTGCTCTGTATTTTTTAAGTAGCTTGTACTATCACAAAATTAGGCCTAGAGCTTACAGCCATTTGGACTTATAATTGATCTTCCAAATTTGGGCTGTTGGAAGCAAGAGTTGCATGCATAATAACTAGATATCTTTCTCTTCTCTTGCTTTAATTTGGTTTAGTAGACAATTCGTATTCTGGTGTTAGAGTAACTGAATCATTACTTCTATTTTAGAAAAAGCTGGTTCTTACAAAGGAGTGCACTGATCATGAGGGTGGTTATTTTTACTCACTAATTCAACATCACAGTCCAGCTCTGGCTTTACACCAAGGACACATTAGCAACACATGGATCCCACCTACTGTTATTTCATCTGTACATCATCATGCTTCATCTTGCCTGTTACTTCTCTTTTGAATCCTGGTCACCAGGACCAAGCAAGATACCCAAGCAATGCTGAAAACGCACAAACTCTTTCATTAAAAATGAATTTGTCATTCAGGTCATACCACAGCTCAGTTTCAGCTGTGAACAAACAAATAATGATGGTGCCAAAAGAAAGCAATGTGGGGATACAGTGGCATTATTGGAGGTGTTCCACCAGAAAAACTTGACAGGAAGGCTCCAAATGAGGTCCATGAAGATAGAAACAAAGATGAGGGAAAAACAAACCTGGCACGCTGATGTTTCAACTTCAGTAAATTACCTCCAGTTTGTAACAGAAAGAAGAAATTATCTCAGCACCTATTGAATATCATCAATAGAGAGTGCTATAATTGTCTTTTAGGAGCACTAAAAATCAGAAAGAGTGCCACCAAAGAGCATCAAATGTGTCTTTGAAAAGGGACTTCTCAGAACAGGAAGCACTAAGGGGGTGGTGCAAGATCTCACCATGCAGAGAAAAGAGAGCTAAAAAAAAAAGGTAGAACAAAATATTTAGAAAAAAACAGCACAAGCATTCTGTCATGGCACTTTGACACTACATCATCCTCTCAAGCCCTATTTTTGAACTAACCATTTTGTCTTTATTATCACAGCCATTTCCAAGGAATACAACAGAAAACACACAAATAATAAAAATGATCCAGGCAAATAAGCAGTGCTCAGTAGAAATAATTTTATGTTTTGAACTCAGTTTCAGGACATGTTTAGGTAGTAGAAAGCAGCACATCTTCTCTAACTCTGTTTAAAAACTACAAGCAAATTAATATATTTAGTCAGAAGGATTTTTTTTTTCTAAGTGGTTTTAAACTGACAGTGATGCCACCAGACTATATGACTATCCCCTGGCTCAGATCCCCCTTCACTTACCACTGGAGGCATCCTGGGTTCCTTTATGATTCACGCCAGCCCATCCTGGTGTACCTCTGTCTCGCTTCACTACAGCATAGATATATTTTATCTTCCTGACATATTCAGCTGCCAGAGATTTGAAGACTTCTGAGAATCAATTGTAATTTCCCACTGACTACCAGACTTTTTATTGTGTTTATAATTGTGAAATCACTAGTGATTAATTCTTTACAAACTTCTGCAAGCTTGTTTATGAAAACAGATTGGCTGGAGGTTGTCTCCTGAATCAGTAGAATTGCTGCACAGTGACAATCATCTGAATCAACAATTCAATTTTTCTTCAGACCTGTGTGTGTTCCCCTGACATAAATTCATGACATGTTGATGCTCTGCTCTCAGTAAAGGAGAGCTTTCATAAGGAACTCTCTAATTCAGAAAATTTCCTACTTCAATTACAATTACTGCCACAAAGATTAGATCCCATGCTTGCAACCATGATTAACAAGGAAAGGAAATTGGAAGCCTTATCATCCTACTGCCTACTGTCATCTGTAGGGGATCAAAGCACATGATCATGGCTCAGGGTAGAAGCTGAAG
The DNA here is from genome assembly GCA_013398155.1 of Pedionomus torquatus. Classification (NCBI taxonomy): domain Eukaryota; kingdom Metazoa; phylum Chordata; class Aves; order Charadriiformes; family Pedionomidae; genus Pedionomus; species Pedionomus torquatus. The sequence continues at coordinate 162,413 of VZRU01017614.1, read as the reverse complement.
GTTTCACCATATGATTAGCTTGCCTTCTCTTGCGGGCTTTTTAAATGATCAGAACATAAAACAATGGAAAAGCTAATACATGGGAGAAGGCCAAAAATATAGCAATGACATTACATCAGACCTAGGGCCATATGCAGCAGGAATAACATTGGTGTGAAGGATTTCATGCTTTGTTGCGTGGTATTAGTTAAATGCTTGATACGTTTCCCAAGTATGTTTTTCACTTGAAATGACAATTCATTTGTGCCCATTATTTACATCTCCAAGAGTCTGCTTTTCATGACAGCAAAACATCTGCATTGCTCTAGGCCAAACTAATATGAATTACCAAAAGAATTGTAATTTATCCATTTAGACAATTGTTGTCAACTGTTTGACAGTTGAAAAAGGTCCCTATTTCTGATTATCACAGTAGTCAGCCTTGCACAGCTGACTAATTGCTCAATAAATGGTGTGTTTTGCATGAAGGTTCATCCTGCATGGAAAAGAGAGAGCATTCAGGAGAGCTTGATGAGCCAGAATTAGTAGCCAAACGCCTACCTTGGGGACAATCAAATGAGTCAAGTCAAAAATGTGTCTTTCTGTTTCATCACTGACTCTATATGAATATACCATGACTCTGTGTGTGAATATACAAATTCTTGAACAGCACGTCCCTTACATATTAAAAGAGTATAAAATTGCTTGTGCTGAAGCACAGTCTGTTTTCCAGCCTATGATATTTGTCTATACTAGTACATCTGCTGTGGCTGCATGGCACAAACCAAAGCTAACTTCAAATTGAAGAAGAAACCTGTTCAGAGTAACTGTCTACATCTTTACTTAGTGTCTTGATCAGTTTTTGAAATCTAGGCTTAGTCTGTGGAACAATGCTGCAATCTAATAACCATTACAGTCGATACGACATATGAAATCTATAAGAATATTAGACTATCACCGTAGTAAAAAATGTCATGTCATAAAAAGAAGAGAAATAAAAACTTCTTCAAGAATTGATGGAATTAAAATGTAACATTTTGTTAGAATAAAATGCAGATAGTGATGGTTCATAATCTACTAAATCTCTATTTAGTACAAATGCTTTTGGAAAACTACAATCTGCTTTGCTGCCCATATTTCAAGAAAGCTTTTGAAAAAAGTAGAAGACTGAGGAAAGCAGACTGAGGAAAGAAAACTGTTAGTATTACAACACATTCTGCAGCCAGTCTTGAGGAGCTCACATTTAAATTTAGGGAGGCAGCAGAGGCATGATGTTCAATAGGTCTGCAGATATCATTTCTGTGTAGGTAAATATAGCTTTCTTCAATGTTGCAGGCAGATACAAAAAGACCCAGTGACCTTACCAAGAAGAAACTAGGTGCATAGATTTATCCATGAATTTATCTCACTATTGCAAGTATTTCCAAGAATTATTGTGGTTCTCACTGACAGACCATCTTAAAATAAAAACACAAAACAATCAACTTTATAATACTTCTGTGCTACCAGAAACACCAGCAGCTGCCTGCTTTGGTTCCCTTCCAGCTTATGAAAATTTCCCTGTGTAACCATCCCTCAATAGGTCACTTCAGTTCAGATAGGTGTGAGAGGACTTTGCAAGCTGGATACACACAATTTCTGAGAGTACAGAGCAACCACTTCTTGGCTGACACTCCCAATAAATAGCTATGACTACGTGCTGCTAGGGTAAGTGCAACTCACCTGCTGGCCAGGTACCATCTAACCAGACAAGTGTAGACCTCTGTGGTTTCTTGGGAAAGACTGATCATTTATTTGCTTCTGGTTCTAGTTTGTTTTTTTCTTTAGGATTTGTATCATTTCATGTCAATAGTCCTCTTGAATCCTGTAGTTGCTAATATCACCAATGCAATGACTTTAGTCCATCATTTCACTTTTCTCATCTTGCATGGCTTTAACCCATGTACCTTCTCACAACTCAAACCCACTTTTCTAAGTAATTGCAGCCTCAGCCACACAGCTCTACTAGAGCAAACTGGGCCTTGGCTCACCACCAGTAAGACCTCTATGAGAGGGGTTACGTTTCTGCTGGGAGACAACCTTATTCTAGATGGCTTCTGGGAAGGCAGAGGAAGAGCTCTGCAAGCTGAAGTCCATTACAGACTACATTTATTGAATGCATCAAAACCAGGACAATTTGGCATCCATTACGAGAGTTTCCCTGGTAGATGTCTCAGGCATTTCTAGTACCTCAGATAGGAGTCCTGGAAAGGCAGGGAACCATCCCAGTACATGGTGTTGAGAACATTTTAAGGGTTTAGTGTGCAGGTGTTAAAAAAACCAAACAATGTAAGGTCAATTATCTCTTAGGTATGCAGCAAATGTTGAATTCATTTGGGTGGTAAACTGTACCACTGAGGGAGTGAGAGCACTGATCTGTTCTGTAAAGCCTGTTACAAAGAGCCTCGCCTGTCAGTGAGAAAATCTTAATCGACCCTTTTCCTGTAGCAGAGCTGCTGTATCACCAGCAGAGCTGGAATCACTACTCACGATACTTGCACGCAACCTCCACTTCAGATGACACCACTAAAAACATTTGTTCTCTTATAATCACAGTTTCTCAAGATTAGGTGTGAAGATCATTTCCATGACCGTGGAGTAATTACTTAGTGAAATTACTTACTGAGGCTTTCCTCCACTTACTTTACAGGGTGACAATTTTGCACAGGAAAGCAGAAGAGCACACGCCACACCTAGGTAATCATCTTGCTTTTGGCTGCTGAGGTTTCACAGGCTGTTTCACCCTGATGAAGGTGGCATGCAAGCTGATTCTGAATTTCCATTCCAGCACTGCCTGTGGTTCTCACAATGACTCAGACAAACCAAGCACATATTTTTTCTCCTCTGTGCCTTTAATAACACATTGGTAAGAATCATCCTAGTAAGGACTGTGGTATTTAGTCAGAAGAATTCAGTCATCTTTGTAAGAAAATTCTCAGTGAGGAGCATGGCTAGCACAGTGTTGTAGTTCTTCATGCTGTTTAGACATGCCCGAGACAGAAGAGAAAGCTTCCTAGTTAAGAAACGGCCATGGCTGGGGGTACAAGCATCTATATGAAGCCCATTTTTCATCACCCGTATGACGCCAGGGGATCAGTGGTCCTTGCACAATGAGCAGAGACCGAGCACAGCCCTTCCCTTGCAGGCTGCCTACACACACAATCCATCCTCAGATGGGACAGTTGGTTGGGGTGTGTGGGTGAAAGAAGGAAGGGTCATGATGCTCTTGATCTTTCCTAATGTAGGTGACTGGTCAGTGAGGAACATATCTAAGACTGATGTGGCCACCACTTTCCCCATGTGCACAAGGGCTTCTTGTGATGTTCCTGATGTGTTTTTTCTCCTTCAGATGCCTCCTCTCCTTCAAAAGACTATGCAGACATCCCCTGTTCTTGCTATGTGATCATACCAGATATTGCCTGAGCAGGTGAGCACTTTCGGTACTTTTCTGTTAACAGGCAGAAAAAAAATTATGCAAATGATGTGTCAAATGAACACAAAGTCAGACTCCCATTGCTTTGATCTGTGTAGGAGGTGACCTCTAAAAGCAATGTATTAAAATCAGTCAACACTTTTCAAGACCTCTTAAAATATTTATCTCTCTATTAAAGAAAGAATAAGATGTTCAACTTCCTAACTTGTCGGTCAGTTCTCAAAAATGGGCTAGATTGATAAAATAAAGTTGATTTATAGTTCTTGTGATAGAGCATTCAGATTTCATTAATATTTTTTTAAGTGAACATCACTCCCAAGTTCATCCTGTCACTACAATTACAAAAATTAAACATTTCTGCAAACTTCTGTAGTTAATCTACAATCCCATATTTTGTAAACAGACCTAATTTTATTAGATTTCTGATTATTTGCAATACATTAGTTTAATCTATTTTTCAGTATTACCATATAATAAACATAGGTATGATTAACAACCTCAACTTTCATCACTTGAGCATTCAGAAATCCCCAAACAGGGCAGAAATTTGCCTCTTCTACTATTTGCGGCTACAGGAAAGAAACACAAGAGCTATAAAAATACTTTCTGACAGTCCAATTTCTTCACAGATTTCTGAGTCAGAAAAAACGTAATCCTTTACCAAATAAAAAATTACCTCTGTGCAGGGAGTGCAAAAGCAGGCAGGAAGACTGAGACTGGCTGGCCCTCCTTTCCCACAGTGGGACCTGTGCGGATAGATAAGCAGGAACATGAACATTGAGAGCCGAGGCTTTCTACACCAGTGGTGGAAAAGGGGGTGATCCCACCTCCCTGCAAAACAAATTCTGAGCCTTGAAAATGTCATTTCAAATGGCTATCATAATTATTTCATTGGAAGGAGCACAAAGTGAATCCAGACTCCATATATTACACTAAAACACAGCCAGCAGAGATGGTCTAGGTTTACTGGTGAAAATCCTCTATGTCAACACCTGTACAGGATGAGAGTCGGGGGTCTATCTTACTTTACTTCAGACCTCTTTCCAAACAACACACAATGAACCTGAAAAGATTCAAGCACCTATGTGGGAGGCTGTCTCGCTATACGAGATTAAATGTATGTCAGCTTATTCTGGAAAGGAAACCAATAAAAACTCCTCTCCATCTTAGATAGGTCTTGAGATATTAAAAAAAAAAAAAAAAAAAAAAAAAAAGGAAAGACATAAAAGGCAAGACTCCAGGGAGCTGTAAATATGTATTCTGTTGAAAGTTGTCTCTCGGCTACAGAACAGAGCATGAGAATGTGTGTCATACAGCCTGCAATATATATCACTGTTTGTTAGACTCTAAGCAGCAGGCACTTCTCTCATCCTACCAGCAATGTCTTGGAAATAATAATGGCTTTCCTTTCTGAATTATTTCTACAGCCTCAAAGTACTCTGCAGTCCCCAGAATGAAGCATAGGTGGGCTCCCACTGGGCCACCAGCCTTACTGGAAGCAGCACTTTCTCCCACAGAGGGGTTAGCATGTATAAAGGCATGATTTTTCTGAGCAGGGTGTGCCTGCAGAAGAGGAGCTTAGAGACCGCTCTCTTTTGGGGCCAGATAGCTACCTCCTCTAGCAAGGGCGTATGCACAGGCAGCCACAGCAAACAGCAGTCATTTTGCGGTTGATTTCATGCTGGCCTTCACAACTGGATGGACACTGGGGTTTTCCTAATCCAGCTCAACTTGATGCAAGTCATGGCCAACAAGGTGGTTTGCACCAGTACCTTGCCTTGACCACACCGAAAACCCCAGGGCTCTGCACTGGGAGGGTGGGGAGGGACTGTGCTGATCCATAGCACCTCCATGCCTTCACTCTCAGTGCAGACAACTGCTCTTTGCCTGGATGTCATGCTCACCACACACCTGCAACATGGGGATGGCACTGAAAACCTTCATGTTCACACAAAGCCAGCAAAACAGCCTTGGGATCTCTAATTGCTGTTTTTTTCATGAGGCTGCTAAATAACCATTTTCACATATTCAGAACCATGTTTTTAGAGGAGAGAGTAGAATAAATGCTGCTGAAAGTCATTGCTCTGTGGATTCTCTTGCAGTGCCTCTCCAAAAGAGATAAGGCTTCAGTCTCAGCAGAAGGCTTCAATTCTCAGCAGAATAACCTTGCAACAGCCTACAGTAACCAAAAGCAATTTGGACCTGGGGGTAGCTTTGATTTCACTAGGCTGTACTGAGGTTACACCAAAATAACTCTTTTGCTACTGTTTTCTCTCCTTCTGCCAGCCCAATACAACCAAGGAAGAAAATACAAAAGGTTGCTCCAATTCACCTCTCTTTCCACTCCAGCCACAATCCCAAGTAAGTTGCTTCTCACTGGCAGAAGATGCTGTTGTTGGCAAATGATCCCCAGAAAGCCCTCGGTGGCAAAAATAACCACTCCATGTGGGAACAGGGCTCTGGCAAGGGTACCAGTGGCTGGCACACATCGAGAAACAGAACAAGGCCTCACCAGCTTTGAACAGCGTTTGGGCAGTTTTCACCAAGTCATCGCCTGTTCTCTAAAGAGCTGAATAAAAATAACCTGGCTGAGCAGAACTGCTGAGTTTGGATTCAGACCAGCAAAACTCATCCCTTCTGCAACATTGGAGGGCAGTGTTTCCTTGGAGCATTTCAGTGAGGAGAGAGGATGCAGAGAAATCAAACTATGGGTAGCCCAGAGGTGAGTAGATGTGGCGATATTTTATTTTAATGCTAAGAAACATTTGACTTGATTAAAGGTGGCAGCTAATTTAGGAACTGGAAGAAGGCAAATTGCAGTTCTAGTCACAAAATAAATCATTCCAGTACTACCCACAGCTGAATAGTTCTGACATGCTGCAAATGGATGTTATGAACAGGAGAACAGGCTTATTGTAGATTGGGGTATGTAAAACATAAATATGAATGACCTCCAAAAAAATCCATAGGCAAGTAAAATAAAAGCAAAAAAATAATTCATGTTGAAGAGCCTTAAATAGGGGAAGATGAAGCAACAGTAAAACGAGAATGTTCTAAAAGTTAAGAGAGAGCAAGAATTGCACCAGATGCAGTTATAGGTATATGACATGGTTCTGCCCAACCAGAAAAGACAGATTATGTCCCCCCGCTTCTAAGAAAAAGAGAGGAGAGGAAGAGATTAAAGAGATTTAGGAGTTTAGAAAAAAATGACCTACTTTAATGAAAATATAAATAATAATAAAATTTTATAAGTAATAAAAAATTATTTTTTTTTTTAAAGGGGGAAAAAATATACAATATATACAAAACCATATCAAGCTCCCAGATGACAACATCACCAGCAGGCATTGGGAAAAGTCCCAGACTGGACTCACAGTGACCGAAAGGGGCTGGATTCCAGCTCTGGAGTCAGGAACACTTGGATCAGGGTTAAAGGCAGGTGAACAGGCAGGGGCCTCCTCGGACATTGGTCATTGAAGAAAGAGAATTAACCCTTTGATCCCTCATCTTTTATACTGAACATGATGTGGATGGGATGGAATACCTCTGTTGGTTAGTTTTGGGTCACCTGTCCTGTCCGCTCCTCCCTACAAGTGTGACCCATCTGTGCTTTGTCACTTCCAACCCTTCAACGGAGTAAATAACGAAATTCCCTGACCTTGGTTGTTCTAGCAAGAAGTGTAAGCAAGGGCCTCTCTGCATACCATCCCTTGGTATAATCAGGTCTTATCACTGTAGAGTGAACAGTTGTCTGAACAATGTGCTGTTACGTTCGGAATTTAGTCAGTTAGAAGAGGTCCAACTAAAAAAGCAAAATTCTAAAACAGAAAATTGTTTATTTTACCTCAAATCAGTACAGTATAGTATCAGAAATACCAACGAATTGAAACCAGATGTGGCAGAAGCATTGCAGAAGGCAACACACTAGTGTTAGTGACCATATGATCTACTGTTTTTAGTGCAAACCTGGATTATGCTGACGCATTGGTGGCCTCCTGTGCATCTGTGAACCTGAGGATCTTCACAGCACCAGCTGCATATAGACATGGAGGCTGACTGCAGTGGCAGGCTGCAAGATAGTTCTAACCAAAATCTATCACTACCAGATGGGGCTTCTGAAGAGCTGTGGTGAACTGAACTGGAGACTCCATCCAGCCCAGTTCCCAGCAGGCAGCTGTCCACCCTGTTAAACATCATGGGAGAGGCTGCCAACACCGTGAGTTTGCACCCTTGGCAGCAAGGCCAAGGACTGGCTGTGGTCCTGCCAAGATAGTCAGGTTGTCAGAGCAGTGTACAGCTTTGGCTTTTCTGTTGCCTTTGGATGCCAGGGCTGCTGTTCTGACATTTTTGAAGTTGAGAGGGAAAAAAATATTTCAAAATACAAGCCTCACCTGAAGTAGATAAAAATGG
>VZRU01017614.1:65857-154529 GCA_013398155.1 Pedionomus torquatus | reverse complement strand
AAAAAAAAAAAGGACGAAAACAGTAAGGTGCAAAATGCAATGTCTGACTAAATCAAAGATAGCTCAAGGGAGCTCATCTTGGCTCCACAGGAGTGTGACTTTAACAGACAAAACAAGTGCAGGAAGATTTTAGTTCCTCTTTCAACTTCCTACAAAGTTAGATAAAATAAAGCAAAAGAAAAACCTCTTACACTAATTTTCCCCTGAGCTCCTCATGAGAATAGAACATTTTGATATTAATTTTACCTTTTTTTTGCAAAACAATATTTTGGAAGTACTGAAATTTAGGCATTATTTTCAGCAGTTTGGCATTTCCAAGCCAACCACTAGGAAATAATCTCTGTCACAACTTGATCTTTCCCTTTGAGTCATTCCCAAGCTTCAAGCCCTGGCCAAAACTCAGAGCCTGATGTGAGATAGAGGGGGAAGTGGGAAAATGTTAAATGCGAGTTCCTGCATTATTGCTTTGCTCCAGGTAGGATAACTTTGAACTTTTGTCTGAAGTCTTACTGTCCTGAGATTCACAATCTGTTTTTCATGAAACGTGTAATGACATTAATTAGCCAAAAACCTCATCCTACTTCAAATCCAGACAGCGTGCTTGTCCATTGCTCTTACCTCATAAATTTTACTAACGCCCTTCCTCCCCTTAGCCTGGTACACATCTGCCCTAGGCAGAACCAGACTTAGTAATGTTTTTTCCTATTAGAGTCTTACACATGTCCATTCTCAGAGCTAACAGTCATTTCCAAATCTGCAAATACATGGATTGTAGAAGCTGCTTCCTGGCTGCTACTCAAAGCGTGAGCAGCATGACTGCTCTAGGAAACCTACCGTTCGAGTACACCAAAATAGAATCATAGAATGGTTAGAGTTGGAAGGGACCTTCAAGATCATCAAGTTCCAAACCCCCTGCCATGGGCAGGGACACCTCCCACTAGACCAGGTTGCTCAAAGCCCCATCCAGCCTGGCCTTAAACACTTCCAGGGATGGGGCAGCCACAGCTTCTCTGGGCAACATGTTCCAGTGTCTCACCACCCTCACAGGAAAGAATTTCTTCCTAATATCTAATCTAAATCTCCCCTCTTCTGATTTAAAACCATGGTAACCTTGTCCTATCCCTATGCTTCCTGACAAAGAGTTCCTCTCCAGCTCTCCTGTAGGCTCTCTTCAGATACTGGAAGGCTGCTTAGAGCAGCTCCAGTCTCCCTGGAGCCTTCTGTTCTCCAGGCTGAACAGCACCAGCTCTCTCAGCCTGTCTCCATAGGAGAGATGCTCCATTCCTGTGATCCTCCTCGTGGCCCTCCGCTGGACCCATTCCAACAGTTCCATGTCCTGTCTCTGTTGAGGACTCCAGAGCTGGACACAGGACTCCAGGTGGGGTCTCACAAGCACAGAGTAGAGGGGAAGAATCACCTGCAACCTGCTGGTCACACTACTTTTGATGCAGCCCAGGGTACAGTTGGCTTTCTGGGCTGCCAGCGCACACTGCCGGCTCATGTTGAGCTGCTCATCCATGAACACTCCCAGGTCCTTCTCCTCAGGGCTGCTCTCCAGCCATTCTCTGCCCAACCTGTATTTGTGTCTGGGATTGCCACATCCCAGATGCAGGACCCTGTGCTTGGCTTGGTTGAACTTCATGTGATTTGTACTAGCCCACCTCTCAAGCCTGTCCAGGTCCCTCTGGGTGGCATCCCTTCCCTCCAGCATGTTGACCATGCCACCGAGCTTGGTGTAGTCAGCAAACTTGCTGAGGGTGAATTCCATCCCACTGTCCATGTCTCCAACAGAGATGTTAAATAATATTGGTCCCAGTACTGATCCTTGAGGGACACCACTCATCACCAGTCACCACTTGGACACTGAGCTGTTGACCACAACACTTCTAGTGTGGCCTTCCAGAAACTACCAGTGGTAGTAACATCTACACATTCCATGAGATTACCTTCATCCACCAGGGTACGTTAGATGGATGCCTATGCGATCCTTGCATATCTAATTGCTCTGCAGAGGTCATTTTAATTGCAGCAGAAAGAGCTTCTCTCTTGTGACAATACCTTTTTTAATGATTTGTTTGCACAGTGGAGACAGTGACTGATGTGCACTTTGTAAATTGCTTTATGTTGTATGGTCTGCCTTGGAACCCACTTGACACGGAGAGCAAGAAATTTAAAAACTGCTAAAACCTCTTCTTCGCTGACACAGGTAAGGAAGAGGGATGTGGGTAAGCTCTGCACTGCCCCAGTTCAAACTGGGTGAATTTGTTGAGAAGCTCTGCACTTCCCATCCAAGAGCAGCACCGTTCTTCGAAAGAGTAAAGCAGACAGCTGCTGAAAACCAGGTCCCAGCAATGCCTCAGGCTGAATTTGGAAACTGCCTAGAATTTAGCTAAACTGACACTGGATCCTTTTGAAAATTCAGACCTTAATCTTTTGCTGTGGCAACAAAAAGTAAAGATCAGGCACTTAGCATTGAGATTCTCACATCTGAAAAAGGATGCATGGAGAGTGTATCAGAAACTTTCAACTCTGAACTATGCTAATAATTTCTATTTCATATGTACCTCTTCAGTGCTGCTCAGTGCTGCTCAACTGCACTTGAGTACAGTTTCACCTGTCTCTGGAAGTCTGTCTTTGAATGGGTAAATGTAGACTAACCCTTTACAAAAAATTATCTGAGCCTAACAATATTAGAGACTTACAGGGATGTTGATAATTTCCAACAATTTTAACAGAAATGCAAATCACTGGCAAGATTTTCCCCTATATTTCCTCTATTTTCCCTACATTATCCCTATACTCCCTATATAGAATGGGCAATTTCATTTCTGCTCTTTTCAAATCAAACTGAAGTAAAATTTCTAATTCTTTTGCCTCCAGATTTTTGGTGAACCACGCTTGAACTCAGCTTACGCTTTTATTAATCCTGTGTAATTTTTCCAGAAATCCCGCTACTCTTCTCTTTAAATCCAAACCATCTGTCCACAAGTTGCTTTAACACAGACACAGAAGTGAACTTTTCCCTTTACACATCAGATATATGATTTGCAATCAATCTGAAACCAGATAAGTTTGGTTTGTATTCTGTTTCACTAATTGTATGGCAAAAGGTTTATGAACTATTGGGTTAAAATATGAACACATTCCTTCTAATTGCATTGTATCTTGAGACAGACTTCAACAATCGTATTTCTTAATGAGAAGCAGAAGGGAAGAAGAAAACATTGTTCTGGCAAGTTACAAAACTGTAAATGACCTGCTTTCTAAGCAAGCTACAAAAAAGAGGTCCTATTCTTCTATGTGAAGACCATTTCTACCTTTTCTTCCAGAAGATTTGTTTGCTGAAACTTTTAGCTCTATCTTGACTCAAGCTCAGTATTTTCAACCCAGAGGCACATCCGGGAATGTACCAAAAGGCATCCTGGGGACAGAAGCCCAGTGAAAGCCTTGAAAACACAGTCCTTTCCACACAAAAGTGAGGCTGAGGCAGAATGTAGTTGGGCCTGTATTAGTCCATTAGTAAGGCACTTCCATACATATGTAGCAGGGTAATTTGATAATATTAAAATAAATAAATAAAGGGTCAAAAAGAAAAACAAATAAAGAAAAAAAGAACCAGAGATCTGAAGATCTTGCCCGACTTGTTTACATACTGCCAGAGCATTGCTAATGCAGTGTCAACACGAGGCCCTTGCTGTGTGGAGTGGGCTGGCGACAGCAGACTGCCCAAGCAATTGCTGTCAGTTGCTGGTTACTCAATATGTCAACAGTTGGAAGAGAAATTATTTCATTTGAACTCGAATCAAGCCAAAAAGTATTTTAGGCCAGAAAATCAGCTACTCGACACAACAAATGGATACAAAAGTCAACCAGCTTTAGTTACTGGGATGGCAGAATGGCTTTCTATTTATGACCATCTGACTCAGCCCTCTGCAGTGCTAATACCTTCCCAGGCTTTGCCTGTTAATCAAATCCATTCCACTACCAATTTTATGCTGGAGATGACTGTTTATTTAACATCTTCCATAAACTTCACTTTCATTAACTTGCAGACACTGTCCTCCTGGTTCCAGAGACTATGAATCATTTCTGCTACTTGGAGTCTACAGTATGTCTCCTTGATGCCCTTTTACCTATGGGCTTCGCAGCTTACTTAGCTGGATGTGATCAAAATTATGAGGCCTTTCCTGAGGTACGCAAGAGAAAAGGAAGAGATCTGCTCTACTTTGCCCACTGAAGTTTTCCAAGTGTATCATATGATTCCTACATGCACACGGAGGATACGCCTGTGGCCAGGAAATCCCATCTCCCATGGGATTCTCCTTTTTCCTGACCCTTTCCAGACCTTATGAACCTGCAGTCTCTTTGCTAGAGCGGTAGCATCAGTGATAGTAATAGCTTCCAATAGCAGATCAGAAGAGAGATCAATCTTCTGAAGGCCAACAGTGTTATAAAAATATTACTGGTTCAACAGGGCCAGCCTCAAGAACACACATTGAGATTGTTGAGTCTTATCCAAGGTTGCTTCCCAAACAATCCTTGTGTAAATAGCATCTACTTGAAATGAGAAGAGCACTGGTCTTAAAATGGAGGGGAACAGCTAAGAAAGATCTCTGGCTTGTTGCAGGTAGGCCTATAATTGCTCTGTATATCACCTGCTATTAAAGCAACTTGCATTGATACTTCCAGATTTCATACTGCAAACCTTGTGTCATGTCGTGCTCTGCACAGCCTGGTCCAATCGCACTCTACATAACCCGTCTGGCCCCACCATGCCTTTGACCTTCCATCTGCCCCTGGGACTGTGGCAAAGCATTTGTACAGCCACATAGTGAGCAGAGATCAGGGCTGGGATATACTCTGACTTTTCTCTGTACAGTTTGTGGTACTCTTCCCTGTTAAGCGCAGAGAAACTCCCTACTCTTGAAAAGGAGTTTTGATACCTCCTGTTGCGCCTGGTATTGCAGCATGGAGGGGCACACCAATGGGACCTGTAATCCATCCCATGGATTTTGATGTGGTTCCCAGAGCAGCTGGACATCAGGGAACTGTGGTTCCCCAGTGCAGCTGGGTCAGTGAGGGTGTCTGTGACATCTCTGTCAGATAGACTGCTCTAGGGATGTCCTAGCAGAGGGGATACACCAGTTCACAGGCATCACTTCGAATACCAAATAATAACAATTTTTAGTTACAAGGCTTCCAACTGCTGCTTTGCGTAGAGTATTTTAGATCAGCTGTCCCACCACATTCAATGGGTTTGTGATGCTGTCGGTAAATACTAGAGATAGCCAGCCCATGACAGGCATTTGTGGAAAAGGTTGCATAATATTTGTTTCCATTTTCTAAATACATCTGTTCTGAGCTCTGCCTGGTGCCAGCACGGTTTGCAGAATTAAGCTCAGGGGATCTATGAACTCAGCATTGCACACGCTTTTATGAATATTAAGGTTCATAACAGGCTTATGCAGTAGATAATACCCATTTGGATTATGGATGGAGAGCAGTATTTCTTAGAAGTGCAACAGTGGTATCATCTACAAAAGCAACATTTTAACAACATTGGTTTTCTGTAGTCCTCTTTTTCCCCCAGCTGCATGGTGGGCTGGTGTGCAATCTCATATCCCTGACTTATTCAGGCCTGCTGATAATCAAAGTTAGAGTGGGCACAGTGTACCATCGATATAGGGCAGGGGTAAATCAGAAACTGTATGCTTTTCTCTTTTATGGCCATTTCTTACATGACTTCTATGGCAGCATTAATTTGAAATTATTCTGGAGATTTTGCAACGAGGCATACAAATGCAGAAAAGCTCTACAAAGCCATCAAGCATCAATATGTCTGTATCTAAATGTCTGGTTTTCCCATTCAAGAGAGAGAAGACATGTGAATCTTTGTGCGAGAGGCAAGGAATGGAGATCAGATGCCAGGGCTTGAGAACACCACGCCTCCTCCAGCAGCAGAAGCTGCTTTCCTTCCCCATCCTTGCACTGCTGAGAGGACTGAGGAAAAAGAGCAGGTTTGTTTTTTTTTTTCTAGCCACCAGGAGCAGCATACAGTGTTTTTTTCTAAGGAGGGAAACTGCTGGCTGATGCTGTTTCCGCTATGTTCATAGGGGCAGGATTTCAGGTGTATCCTTAAAAAATAAGGAAGAGGACACTACAAGACCAAAATCGTTTTTTGTCATTATTTTATCCTCTTTGTGTTTACTGCTTGCAGGAAAAGGGGAAGAATCTATCCATTTCCTAAGGAAGCCCTGTCCTAGGAAAGAAAAAGTGTGAACTAGCTGTTGAGGGGCAGGGGAGCACAGACTTGACAAGTCGTTTGGTAGGCACAGGACCCACTGTCACCCTGTGCACACAGAGAGTCATGGGGCTCTGTTTCCAAAAAGCAAGGGTCACAATCTATCTGGCACATCCATCAAAAGCTCAGAACAATAGTTCCCAATATGGTACGCCTTGGGTGCTTAGAAGAGCACCACAAATAGAGAGAACAGCCAAAAAGCATGTTTTTAGACATCCCTCTGTCTTCAATCACAAAAGTCCTAAGGTGCCACTGAAGAGCTTCCCTACCTCAAAATGTCTCACAGTATGAGCACATGGCCCTTGTCTTGGGTAAAGCAATGGTGGTTTTTTTATCAACAGTGAGGTAGTTCCTAGAATATCAGCAAAATGATGTTAGAAAAGATACTATCTTAAAAAGACACCCATATTCAAATCAAGTAGATGAAGCTAAGGTGTGACACCCAACCAAATGAATCTCACTGCAAATGCAGAGGTGCGGCTGCCAGAGGAGCTCACAAGCATACACTCTCCCCTGCTCTCACAGCAACAGCCATGGACTTTCAGAGGACGTCCATCAGAATCTCCAAACTCTCTGAGAAGAACAGCACACTTACAAGAGAAATGGAGACATCACCTTCAAGTGACTTTGCACCACACAGCTTTTTGCCTCTAGCATTAATTTGATAGCTTCGAGGTAGCCTGCTATTAGGACCATGATCAATAATACAACCCGTTGAATTCAAGTCAGTTCAACCCAGGATCAGCTATCTGCTAACTTTATGTTAGGGATGGATCACAACAGCTAGTGGTAACACTTCATGACAATTCATAATTCAATATATTACATTTCTGCTTATAGCAATTGAATGGAAGAGATACAGCAGGACTGCAAAAATCAGCTGGAGTGTTGTTGGTCCCCACTGTGTGCTATTAATAGGCACCTGATCTGCTAAGTGCCTGTGAAGAAGTGGAACTAAATTGTGTTTCTAAACTCAGGATATATAGTGCCAGCCATTGTTACAGGACAAAACTGAGAGCAATATATTCTGAAATATACGATATATGGGTTGCATTTCTTTTGGTGACTAGGTTTTATTCTGTTTGGAGGGAGAAGTGAGCAGATTGCCTCCCAAGATGCCATATTAAATTTCTACAGTTTCTGGCAACTCCACTGCTGCTTTTCATTGGATGAGTAGTCATTTTCAATGGTATGAATATGAATAAAGTTTTAGAGTATGAGGCACTAGTGTGTGTAATGGAAGACCTCTAAATGCTGATTTTGGTGTACTATACTGTACAACGCTGAAACATCGTCCTGTACTTTAAAGGGATAGAGTGTTTTAAGAAGCAGTAGAAATGTGAAAAGAAGAAAATTAAAGGGACAAAACCACCCATTATGCTATACTATATTATGATTATGTTACGTTTGTATTATTACACAACATTATTTGTATTGTGTTTTCACCTAAAGATTCTGTATGAAGTCTTGACACTCTCGGGCTAAATCCAAGGGAAGGGAAAAATTTTACAGGTATAATTTAGGGCAGTCACTGCACTCCAAGGATGCCCATTTCTCCTCACTGACTGGACAGTCTCAGGGGCTACAGCAGGCTCAGGTGAGCTGAGGTGGCTGCTCCAAACCTGGGCGAACTCACAATGCAGCATGAGGATCAGAATCAGTCCTGTTTACTTTCACTTCCTTAGCAGCAGGCTCATATGCTTGTGGCTGTCTGCCTAGTTTGTTCTCTCTCTCTTCTATTTCTGTCTGAAGACCTGAGCAGAAACTGTGTCAGAGCAGAGCACACCCTGACAAAATGCTGCTAAGCTTTGATATTAACATTTAGATTCAGGACCTGCTTATAGAATCATAGAATAGTTAGGGTTGGAAGGGACCTTAAAAATCATCCATTTTTTTTTCTGCTAAAAGCTCTTTCCAGAGCCTTCTCTCCTCTGGGCTGAACAACCTCATTCTCTCAGCCTATTTTAATAGAAGTGCTCCAACATTCTGATCATCTTCATTGGCCCTCCTATGAACCCACTTGGACTAGTCTGTGTCTTTATTGTGCTGAGAACTCCAGAGTTGGATGCAGTATTCCAGGTGGGGTCTTAAAAGAGTAGAGTAGAGAGGGAGAATCATCTCCTTCAACCTGTTGGTCATCCTTATTTTGATGCAGCCCAGGATATGGTTCTGGGCTGCTTGCACACATTGCTGGCTCATGTTGAACCAATTCCTTATCCACTGAGTGGTCCATCTGTCAAATCCATTTCTAATTTAGAGAGAAGGATTTCACGTGGGACAGTGTCAAATGCTTTGCACAAGTCCAGATAGATGACATCAGTTGCTCTCCCTTATCCACCAACACTATAATGTAGAATCATAGAATTATAGGTGGGTACCTCAAAATGTACGTGTGAAAGTTCCTATAGAAACACTCAGTGGAGTGTTTAAAAATTAGAAATGCAAGAACTAAGCTTGTCTGTGCAACATTCAGCTCCCGGCTCCTTCCACTTCCCTTGTGCACCTGCACTGTGAGTTATAATGTATTTTTTTTATTTTTTTTCCAAACTGGAATCTCCTCTTTGTACATGGAGTAAATAGTTATTTATACTTCTTTTTTATTCAGCGCAGTTGCCCTGAGCTGTCTAGAGTTCATACCATCAAAACATGCTCTGATGAAAAAGTGTTTGCTTCCTCCAGGCTACTTTTGTAGCATTTTCCCCTGCAGTGTCTGCCTCAGTCTGTCAAATGTCTTTTCATGCAGAGCAGCAGTTGCAGCTATGCCTGTAGGGATCCAAGTGGAAACAAGGGGGGAGCTGAGAGAATATGAAGCCTGTGACCAGAGTGTGGGCAGTGGGCAAGGGAGCACTGCAGACAACAGGACCCAGAAGGGATGCAGAAGGTTAGGGTCCAGAAAGAAATGGGGGGAGAACGTGGTAGGAGATGAAATAGGAAAAAAAAAAAAAAAAAAAAAAAAGGGGCAAAAAAAAAAAAAGATGTGTCAANAAAAAAAGGCGGCAAAATGTGGTGTACTCAAAAAAAATTGGGCGAGATGAAAGGTCTGAGAGGGGTTGGCCAGAGCAAGGAGGGATCTGGAAGGCAAAGCGTAAAACAGCCCTCTCCCACTGGAACTCAACCCCTTGGAAACCTGAAGGGAGACACTCCATCCCTCTGGTCCCAGCCACCCTGGTACTGTCCTCTCAGCCTGTACTGTCTGCTGCCCGCAGAGGAGATACACACCTGTACACCATCTGGTTGTCCTCCTCTGTGTCAGGCTTGAGCCAAAGAAAATTAAGACTTGCAAAAAGAAACAACAAGGTCCCTTATGCTGTTGAACGGTCCCAGTGAAGAAATAGCAGCAGTCTCATCAGGTAATTTGTTCCCAAGTAGACGGGCCAACAGTGTCAAAAGAAGTGTTCTTACATGAGTTAATCTGGAATGGAAAAGAGATTTAGGAGGACATTCTGCTCTCATAACAACACTGGTATGACATAATTGCTCGTCTCCTGTAGTTCATGGAAAATGAAGTGCAAGCCCTTCTCTTGACAGTCCCATGTCACAGGTGTAAGAAAACAGAACTTCTAAGTGCTTTAGCACCCTATAACCAAAAAAGTTGTAGGTTTGACCCCTTGGGACCCACTTTGTTGCACAGCAGTATTATTGACACCTCTGCTACTCACAGTATGATGCAGATTGGAAAGGGTGTCTGGAGGTCAGTACTAACTCGGGGTTCAGGCAGGTTCCCCCAGACTCATGCAGTGTGATTCTGGATGGAGGTCTTCAGAGGTGAAGCTAGCCTGGGGGCCTGACCCAGTGTCTGATTAATCTCATAGCAAAATTTTTTGCTTATACCTATTAGAATGTTCCTTTTTTTCTAGCCTGCAGCTATTTTTTCTCATCCTTTCACTGTGTACCCTTGAGAGGAATCCTGCTCTGCACTCTCTCACCCTCCCAGCAGGAAGCTGAAGAGCACTGTGAGCTGCCCCTGCAGACTTCTTTTGTTCAAGCTGAACAAAGGGACACCTGCCCCCTTTCTCTTTGGGTAACCTGTGCTCCCACCTCACCACCATATGAACTTTCTCTGGACTCACTCCAGTTTTTCAGTATCTCTATTGTACTAGGACATCCAACATCAGACATAATAATCCAGAGGCAGATTCACAATTACATCACACAGGAAAAAATCTCTTCCCTCAACCTCTTGGCTATGAAATGTGGTTGGTGTTTGACCTTGGAAGCTCACACTGTAAACGCTCATCTTGCCATCCACTGGAGCCTAGGCCCTTTTGCTACAACGGTTGTACCCTAGCCTGTCCCATGAGAAAAACTTTGCATTTGTCATTTTTTATCAGCTGTGACTTTGCTGATGGCTGATATCTCTAACAATTATTCATCCAGACAGTTAATAATTCCAAGAGCCAAACCACATTTGACAGACCACATGCAACCTGAGCCAAAAGTGCCATGTCACTCAATGAACCTAAGGCCATACCGCTGTCATTCATGATTTCCTTTCGTTGTCATGTTTTTGTCACTCTTCCCCTGTCCCCAGACATGTCCAGTATGGCGCCAAAGGTGGTTTCTCTCATCCAGGATTTGTCAGTAGCCAGTAAGTGTTTGCAATGTCAATGAATGACAGATTTAGAGATGGTGAGTGTGAGGAAAGCAAGTGGTTTACACTGAATGGCAAAGGGCCTGATCTATCATCGATGGGTTATCAGATTTTTTTAAGTTGCTTTTGCTATCAATATACATTCAAACTGTCGAAACCTTCAAATTAATTATTTTTTAATTTGTTTTTTTTTTAATTTGACTGAGGCAATTTTTGAGATATCTAGATTCTAGAAGGGACTCTGAAAAATAAATTAACCCAAACCAAAAATGTTGTTACGGCATAGGATTGTAAAAGGGATTGTGATTGACCTGTTTTGAACTTTGTGTTTTCTCTCTCGTGCATATTTTCAGTCTCATCTCCTTACTGGAAAATGTTACACTTACTTTGTTTTCGAGTACTTTGTTTTATTTTAAAATACTTCCTTTTAAATTTAAACACCACACACAAAATCTGATGATGATTTGGCATATGCAGTTGTATTTTATTTTTAGTATCATGACAGATCATTTCTAAAACAGGAATTCAAAATAGCTATCCCTCATCATCTACAATGTTTTTCTTGTAGTAAGCCTGCATAACACAGTAAAAGAATGTTCCCTTTCTTGGGAAACTAGTCTATGTCTCGCAAAATATTTTTGTATATCATGGGTATAGATTAATTTCAACAGTTACATGTGTAAGCATCACCAGTTTTAATTCTAAATAGTGAATACAAATTTCCAAGAAATGTATGCATATATCCTGCCTGAGTATTATCTGGAAACTATTTTGCAGTATTGAATTTTTCTTTGGCTGTATCTACATGCACTTATCTATTTTTGACCATTTTTCATGTCGTCTATTTTGCTGGTACTGATTAAGAAACCCCTGGTTTTTAAGCTCATTTATGGGTGTATAATAAAGGAAAAGTATGAAGTAGATTAACTGATAGATCAAAATATTGACAATACTACAGGGAGCTTTTTGAGAACTGGACCAAACTGGGTTGACAGGGGCTAAACCACATTACAGTCTTATTTCTGTTAAATGCCTACAAAATAAGAGAAGTCTACAGCAGAGTGGAACAGAGTCAGTGATTCCATCTCACAGTATTTTTCAAAGTCAGGAAATTAATTTCTTCTTTAAAAAAGACTCCCATAGAGGTCTTCTCACAGAAAGTACTTGTGTTCCAATATTCTTTCTAAAAAAATATCCAAATGGTTAGGGTTTCTATTTAGATTTTCTATTTAGACCTGTCTTTAGTCAGAAGTCTGCTCTAGGTATCTTAAGCCCTCTTACCAAAACCAAGGACTTATACAGAAATGGAATAGAACATTTAAATTAGAAAAACAAAAACAAAAACAAAAACAAACAAACAAACAAAAAACCAAAACCAAAACAAAACTCATAAAGACAAATATGTTACACATTTAGATGTGTATTTTAGTTTCAGTTGCTAAATGCATCAGACTTGGAGGTCATCATGAAAAGGTGAACTGGGAAAGTATGTAAAGGAAATATATTCAGAAGCCAATACTCTCACCAAGCCAGATATGTGACAGTGGTCTGGGGGTCTGTGTAGAAGAGGATTTAAAGTGAGATACCAAGAGAATTTCCTGCATTGGATAGTTTCTCTTATCCCAGCAATGACCTTCCATTCAAGCATCTCCTGTCAAAGCCAGATGGAAGGAGTGTGAGGTACTGCAACTGTTGATGATTTGCCTTTCCAAGGAACATTTTCATACAAGGAATGAATATTACGTCATCAAGGTTAAAGGCCTAGGAAGAAGCACAGGGCTAAAGAAAAATACCTGCTGTCAGTGGTATAGCTAAGGTATGATTCCCTTCCAGCAGGAAAAAAACTAAGAGTACTTGCAAGACATAGCTTTCAAGTAGCATCTCACCTGTTACTTGAAATGTAACTGCAAGGACTTGGAGCCTGAACTAGGTTTCCCACTGCCCAAGGCAGTATCGCCAAGGTGCATTATGCAAGTGAGAACACAACAAAGAGACTGTGCAGAAACTTCCACCCATTGACAATTCACCTGGCAGAAGTCCTTAGAGGAAGGGAGTGATCATTTGGGGAGCCCCCATTGATATTTGTTCCTCCTCATAACAGGAAGAAATCTAGTGAGTGACCTAGGGGGTGATGGTATGGTCTGAAAACAAAGAAATATTAAATGAAACAAACAAGGAATTCTTATTAACTCTTTGGGTAGGAAAATGTATACAGGAAAAGGAAATAAACATGCTAGAGAGCCGAGGAAAGTTAACACATCATCTGAGGATTTTTGTTGTGGAACTTCAACCTCTGCTGACTTCAGCAATTTGTGTCTGCACACACCTCAGTGAATTGGAAGAGGTTTCTCACTCATCTTCTACTGGCGTTTTTTTGGAAAAAGAACAATTGTGGCTAAATGAAAGCTAAATGAATGTCTTCCCTTAGCAAAGATCCTCTTTGCTATGGGTAATTCTTGCAATAAAGTGAAGAAAGACAGAGATGTTTGCTTTTTTATATCTACCAGGCTAAGGAACCCTACTCTAACTGTCCCAGGAATGGCTAGGACCATTTCACCATATACCTTTTACTGGTTTTAAAGAATGAAGTAGGAGGAAGATGGGGAGTGGAGGGCTAGGGGCAGGGCAGGGGAAGTTTAAAGTGAGGGAGGATGTTTTCATAATCTCAAAAGAAACTCAGTGTCAAACTCCAGGTATCTGGAAGAGGCTTGTGCACTGAAAATCTAGCTAAGACATCTAAGCCAGGTCAATCTGATGTTTAGACATTAGAATCACTATTTGCTTTAGAAACTGTACTCAAGACCTCTTATGTGGGTATTAGATTGAGCACTGGAACATCCAATAAAAGCAAGTGGAATTCAGTTAAACAGATTTGAGTGCAGAATGGGAACTTCTTTGACAAAACACCTGTCTCTCTTTGGATGCTCCTATATGCACCCAAAATTGTGTTTCTAGGCTATTCTGGGAAGGCAAAAATATCCAGGTCCAGTCCCAGGATAACTCTCAGACAAACACTGTAGATTAATTTGTCTCACTGACTACGCTACTAAGGAAAGCAACTGAGTATGCAGGATAACCAGAAATATCAGATGAGGACAATGGATGCAGATCTTGACATGACAATAGAGTATACAGGACAACATAAAGAGGAAAAGGAAATGACCTTGGCTGTTTGGACACACTGAGTTAAAGAATGGGGAAAAGAGAAGAAAAAGAAGCCCCCACAAATAATATTTTCATTTCTTAAAATGGAGATATTTATTTGTTAAGATAATTAAATCCAAATTATAAATAACATAATAGGTACCTTTGAAAAATTCCATCAAAATTAAACAAAACAATGAGCCTGTCCCTTCTGATCATGCTCATTAAGACTCTTCAGCTATGAAAAAAGGCATAGACTACTATAAAATTGAGCTTTGTTTCCATCCACTTGCAAGAATATTATAAATAAGACTTTCCTTATAAAAATCACATGAGATGTTTGTGGCATATTTTGTAAAACGTGACTAGAAAAAGACAACAAGATATTGTTAATAAATAATACATTCAATAACAAGGCAATTTTTGCTATTGAGAGACATCTAGACATTTTGGGGTACAGTCAGCATGAAACCACCTGGAAAGGAGACATTCTTCAAAGGAGCGCTGCACACTACTTGAAAATGAACAAATCTACTGACATAATAGAAAATACATTATTGCCGGGCAAAGACAGATAAACCCTTCGTCCTTGTAACAGTGTCAGCCAATAGCAAACATTTGCTACATTGGAGAGAATTAGATTGAAGCCCTAAATCACGAGACTCTAAACCACAACACGTTTTGTGATGTTTAACACACTCCACACAAGTACCTTTGCCCCTGATTGTGCCAAAATGATAGTGAATCAAGCAGAGGTTTACCCAATTGCTCACGTCATTTTGACACAACATCCAGCCTGTAGCGCCTACACACATCATAAATGATACAACAACTATTGCATGCCAGTCACTGGAGGTAAGACGAATCCATGGAATTATGCAACCTCAGAGGCATAGTGGTTTGCTTATCTAATTTAAAACCATCTCAAGACATTAAACTACCACATTACCATCACATTTTTCAATAAACTGGGCAAGAAGGAATGTAAACTAAAGTACTAGAATTACGCAAGGGCAAAATTCACCAGCTAACACTGACATCCCACATCACATTGCTCCTTTAGAAATATTATGTGAGAGAGCAAAAACGGCAACTATGCCCAGTCCCTAAAAAGACAGGAGACACCTTGTGTCTGTCCTGCCTGTGCTATTGTATACCAGCATTCCTAAAACCACAGACTGATCCCAAGCCAGTTTGTTTTAACAAAACACCGAGCTCTTTCCAAACATACACACACAGCATCGTACATTTCACCATTGATTCAAGCATCACTTCCTTGAGCACCCCACCAGGAGGAGGGCATGCCCTCTCTCCTAGCCAGCCTTGCAGATGGGGTCAGCTACAAAGCAGAAGGTCTGAGGCGTGCAGATGGTAGCACAGGGAAGGTGAAAGTAGGACCTTGCAGCTACAGGTGGAGACAAGCAGAAACCAGTCATGATCCTTCAAGCCATGTTTCCTGGGCTGCTTGCCTTCAACTAACCTATTTGGTTCCCAAAGCAAAACATCAGAGAATTGGTATAATCCCAGTGAGAAGTCAGTTGTGTTTTCCCCAGGTCCCTAGGCCTGTGCAGGTATTTCAGGGTTATTGCAACTCAGGGAACAAATGTCAGGCCGTCCAGAAATCACTGACTTCTCTTCAATAGCTCAGTCGGGTAAATGCAAAATTAGTAATTTTGAAAAATCTTTGCCTGGCCCATTTCTGCTCCCGTCAAGCTCAAAACGCCTTCCTCAAGTTGCATACATGCCTATGCCTACAAGAAATGGAAGGGAGCTCATGGTATTTTAGCCCACTCTTCAGTTTCCAGCCATAAGCAAACTGTACCAAACCATAGTCATTTATTTCCTGGCACAGGAACAGACAATTGAGTTCCACTGGCAAGAAATACATGGAATGACATCATCAGTGAGCCTGACTGATCTCTCAGCCGGTGCAGCTCTACAAACCTATGCCTGGGGAGAGGACTGATCTGCTAGAAATGCAAATAGATTTTCCCTTACAATGCTGGAAGGAAGCATATTTAACTTTAGGAAGAGAGCAGGATTTTTATTACCATATTACCATCCTACCAGTAAAGCTTATGTTACCGGAATCTGAGTCTGGTTGTGAAAAGGGAGATAGACAAAACTGGATATGGAGCACTGCAAAAGTTGCTAGAACTATCTTCTTTCCATTTCAGTTCTCTCTTCTGTATTTTAACACTACAGAGCACATACTAATTATCCAGCTCATGGACACAACATTCAAATAAAAACACATGCAATCTTTTACATTCATCATCATCCACATGCTACGTTTCACAGTTCATTATCAAAGTATTGTACCACTCTATAAAAGCATCACAGAGAGGCACCTTTAATTTCCCTTACATCTTTGTTTGCTTGCTTTTCTCTTAAGCTTACAGAAATAGCCAGATGGAACCAACACTGACACAGGTTAAAGAAAGGTGGCTGGTATGTGTAAGAAACAGAAAGGTTTAGAAGTCCTTAAAGGACTTCCACCATGAAGGCAGGATTGCTGTGTCACCTTGAACTGCCGGACCTGGGGAAGATGAAAATGACTTTATGATATTTCAGTTGCTAACTCAGATACTGATAATTGTTCTTAAATACATTTTAAAAAAAATATAATATCTAGGTTTCTAAATAAAAAAAAAGGAGATATTTCTAACCTATGCTTGGGGTGAAAAATCAGAATTTACAGCAAACCACCTGCACATTCAGACTTCTTGCTCTTGACCTGTAATTGGCTAAAGCATGGCATGAAAGCACTTTGCACTGTCTCCCCTTCCACAACAAAGGAGAAAGAGCCTTGTTGATATTTGACAGCTATTGCTGTTGCACTTGAAGTTTCTTCTGCTTTCAAGAAGGCCCAGACACTTGCTGGCTCGTCCCTCAGCAGATGTCTCAACTCTGTCGTGGCACCAGGAGGCTGCAGTGCAGAGCCACTTGGCCAAAGGGAGGTCCCACAGCCCAGCTCTCGTGATGAGCTGCTCAGAATTGGCAGGGCTGGGGACGACATTATTATAATCCAACTAGAAGACAACTTCTCAGATTCAAAACTATTCTTGCCAGCAGGGTCAGCGAGGCTGGCTGTGTATGAGCATCAGGTGCCCCCATGCAACATCCTGGGAAGGCAGTCTGCAGGAGGAATCAGATGGCAATGACTCCTGCTCAGCCCCCACCAAGCAAGGGTTGGCACCACACTGTGCATTTCATCCCAGGGCTCCTATCACCTTCCACTGGCACCTGGCTCTCCTCTTGCCCAGATGGACTGTGAGCACCCAACAGCTCCAGGAGTACCCCAAATCCCTGCCAAGGCCCAAGGCACAGCCCTGGCAGCACCCTTGAGCATCTCCTAAAGCCCCAAGATGTTGAGAAGCCAGGAGTTGCTCTCTGCCCCCAGCAACAGTATTCAGCACAAGCAAGACAAAACCCAGGCAGATCCAGGTTTTTCTCATCTATTTCTTACCCAAATACATTACCCTCAAGAAGAGGATAAAAACCCTCTTCATTTAAAATGCAGAATACTGGTAAACTCTCCAGTGGAACAGAAACCTTACTCACTGCAATTTCTGTATGTTACAGACAGTAATAACTTAGGTATTGGATGAGAATCTGAGAGATAGTCACTGAGATGGCAACAAAAGAAAAAATGAAAAATAATAAGGTCAATGGAAATAATACATGTACCAAAACCAAGAGGACAACTAGACTGATACTGTTGCTTATATCCTTGTCTAAGCTTGTAACTTCCATGAGACATAAAATGAAAATAAAACATATTTTTATCACCATGGCAGTTACAGGCCACTATTATGAAGGTTTATTAAAGGTTCCTTGTTTTTCACTAGCAACTTTGGAAATTTATATTTTATTGATGCCTGATCAACTATGAGTACACTAAGACATTGAAAATATTCGAGATTTTAGTGTGTGCAATTTAGGCTAAAACACAAAGAAACTTGCAGCCAGACTGGGTTTTATGAAACCTAGAAGAATTTTTAGTTCTAAAAGACTTCTAATGGTTACGAGGAAGAGAATTTGTTGATATTTCGTTGTTGATCCTCATACGTAGAGTTATGAAAAGAAGATACTGTGTGCAACACAGGAAAAAAACGTAAGGCCAACATTTTAAAGCGTACCAGCATCTGAAAGTATTGAGCCTTAGATATAAATTGTCATTAAAAAAAAAAAGAAAAAAAAAGAAAATAAATATTTCTTCCCTGCAAAAACTATCAGAAAAGAAAAACTTCAGTTAAATAGCAGGGGGGAGGGCGGGGGAAAGATAGTAGGCATCAGACCAATCATGGATAATAAATTACTCAAGGATCTCTAATTCCTAGATACACAAGGATGTCTAATTCCTAGATACAGTCAGTCAATGAGTGGGGCTTCACACTGCAGAAAAAGTCCTTTTTTTTCATTTTTACTTGTCTCATGCAAAATGATTGACAGATAGAGCAGCACATGAATCACTTCCATGCAACTTGCTGAAACACGGACACGACTTAGATCGTGATTTGATTTCAGACTCTGATACCTCAGAACAGCAGATGCTTGAAATGCAGTAAGATATCTGCCTTACAAAAACAACCAACAAATAGCATAGAGTACTCCTGCACACTTGTGGCAAAAAATCAGTAGCATACAGAATAGGAACCTTTAACTAGGTGGCATAATCTGGCATTGCTTTAAAATATCTTAATTTAAAATGTTCATAGGATGAATTCCTTCAGGTTTGAGAACAGCTGGTTAAAGTCTAGGCAATTCTATTAATCTGAAAGGAGCGAGAGCAGTAAAAGAGAGCAGAGACTTTGTCTTATAAATTGAAGGTCAGGGCAGAGAGAAGAAAACCTTCTTGTCTCATTAAAATGCACAGCCTTTCACTTTCCTGCAATCTGTGTGTTATCTGAAGGTAATCTCCTTATTGCACTTACTAACAACAAGGGTGGATTTTAACACAGAGGCATAAATATAGCTAGATAAAAAGGTTTGTTCAATTGCTTGTTTTCACTGTTCAGAACAGTTAAATCTTTGTGTTTTACAAAA
The DNA here is from genome assembly GCA_013398155.1 of Pedionomus torquatus. NCBI lineage: Eukaryota > Metazoa > Chordata > Aves > Charadriiformes > Pedionomidae > Pedionomus > Pedionomus torquatus. Next base: position 135,444 of record VZRU01017614.1, on the reverse strand, counting down.
TTCCTGTTTTTTTTTTCACTTCCCAAGCATGAGTTAACTGCTCTCAAAACATCTAAGCTAAATATAATCTTTATTTACCTGACAGAGAAATGACCACAGGAGGAAAGATTCTACATTCGGTGGTATTGGAAATCAGAAAGCCTTTGTTTTAAATCTGAGTTAATACAGTCATTAGTCCTAGGAAGATGTGAAATACTGCATACAAGCTCGCTTGCACTCGGTATGAATAAATCTGAAGTGGTTTACATCTCTCTGCTATGTTCTTAGGTTTAGACCCCAGAGTAAAGTTCACAGTGGTGCAGAGGGGATTTCAAACAACTCATGAATGCAGCAGGCTTCAACCCAGTACAACAAGAACCAAGGGAAGGAGAAGTGAAAGAATAAAGATCTAACATCTGTTAGATATAACTTCTGGTCCCAATTCAGTCAAATATTTAAATACACGTATGCATCCCTTTCTCTTCGCAAGAAAGATTGTGTCATCTTGCATATTTATCTCCTTTCTGATCTTTGTCTAAGACAAGATCAGTCTTCTTTAGACACCATGTCTAAATGGCAGTAAATACACAATAACAGACCCCAGAAGATCTGAACCTCTGTCCTGAGTTTGTTTTTCTTTCTTTTTCAGCTACATTTGAAGTACAATATTTATTATTTTTTTTTTATCTAGGGACACCACATGGAGCACTCTAAAATTGGAAGCTTTGCAGAAGTATGGACTTGAATACAAAGCTAGAAGTGGAGAACGACTTGAAAACCAGCAGAAACACTAATATATCTCTCATACAGCATTTGTTCAGTTATTAGCATATTTTAGGAGAAAATAAATGTGATCTTTTTTTCAAGTGTACAATTTGTGTTTTTTTTTCATTAAATGATTCTGACTCTTCAAGATACTAGTCAGTGTTTGAACTATAAACTTCAGGCTATAAGCTATTTTGTTTATATTTATATAACTGTGTGTCAATATATTATTTGGGCAATCTACAGAGACCTCTTAAAAGGGTAAACAAGAGTTCTGATTGACATTTCATTCCATTTTCAATGCATGTGAAGAGCACAAACAAAAGAGATGTTTTACGTCTGTGCACAGAACAATTCTTGGAAATGTTTATTTGGTTGGAGTTTCAAGAGCACTGAATGATGACCTAATTCAGCATTGGCTCAATGGGAATTTCATGACTGGTATAAATAAAAATAAAGTGGCTTTTGGAAGTTCTTGCCCTATGCAGCATCAGGCATTCACCTTCTAGTGACCTTCTCATAGATTCAGGTCTCAGACGAAATAGTTTTTACTTACAGATAGGTCTAACAGGCCAGACAATCTAGCATGACCAAATGATACACTTAAGGACTTATTTCAAGTTATTTCAATGCTCATTTCAGTTTTCAGTATTTTCAAAGTCCAGTCCTTTAAAATTAGTCGATGTATGATCTTCAGGATCAAAGGCCGTGCTTGAAGAGCCCTTGCAAAACCACTCGGCATCTGAGAGTCATCAAGCAGGCAGAGCTGCAGATAAAATATCCCTTTTTTTTTAATTGTCAGTGCAGCACACTGTATCATTTGCTGAAACGCTACAGGTCAAAAGGCAACAATCAACTTGTGTGTTTGCAGGAGCCCTGCCAGACTACTCCAAAACAAGCATTCTCCTGAAAACTGGACATCTTGTCAGCTTTGTTCTGCATACTAAAGCTATAGGTATCTAAAAAGAAAACTTGTGTCCTTGAAAAAAGGACTGATTATTTTCAGCACATGTAGGGATTATATAAAAAAGTGTTCAAGCATTTTCTACAAAAATTAACCCACACAGAGAAAAAAAAAAAAAAAAGTTGTGATTATGGCACTCTTGCAGCACACTGGGATCCTGGTCAAAGACATCCGAGCAGGGACTCAAATCTGGGTCTCAGTGCTCCAGATTAGGCTGTTTTAATCAAACTCTCTTTTCCTCTGTACATCTGAGTGGAAATGCTCACTTTACTACCAAGGTAATCAAACAATAACAAAGCTTCTCGCAGAATATGGAGATTCCCTAACTTCTTGGTAAGAATTTAGCATAAAGCATACTATACATCTCTAACTGCTCCCTTCCAATAAATAGGTAATTATGCAACTCATCTTTGCTATAGGCCCTATCTGAACAAAACAATTCATTGATTGTACAATTAGAAATCAACAGGAGCTATTCAATGCTGTAGTGTTTCATTGAACACCAGATTATTCATAAACCCAGAGAAAAATTACTTGTGGTGTTGCTTGCTTATACTCACTTTGGAGTAATTCACGATAGTTAAATTTTGTGTAAAAGAAAAAAGTGCTTAACTTGGAAGGTGAAGATATCAAACACCACCATAAATTCCAGATGGTCTTGATTGCTCAAGGTTCACTTGCCTTAGAGGGAACCAAACAAGATAAATATTCAACTGAACAGAAAGCTGACTCAACTCGATAGCAGCAGGGAGCACACAGAGATTATTTTAAGATGCAGTTTTAATAGGCCCTTCTGAGACTTGCCAGGGATCTAAAGTGTTTCAGGGCAAGAAGCAGGCTGGTATCCAAAGGGATGATTCCACTAAGCCTACCACTTCTGATTGTGAAGCAAGAGAGTTAACCTCGCCACAGGTAATTATCTAGGACCTGGTCTGCAATGGCACTTGCACCAAATCTAAATGCAGCCACTCTGGTGACTGCCAAGGGAAAATCTAAATGGAGTTCCTCTGGTGACTGTGGTCCCAAGAGCAGCCAATAGCCTTATCCTTACCTGCTACTGCCCTGAACGTACCTGCTCCCCTCATATGGGTGAGGACTCCTCCCTGTCCCCAAGTGCCAGCAGCACTCTAGGCTTGGCTGAATTCAATGCACAACTGAACTCCTAAGAGTGGGCTGGCATCATCCACATGGATGACCAGAAGCAGGTCACCAAGATGCATCACCCGATGCAATGCCTCAGCACCGGTTAGAACAGCATCGGTCTGTGCCTCAGAAAGCCACAGCAGAATGCTCACAAGCAAGCCACACACCTCTAGGGGAAACACTTCAGTTTTGTGCTCTGCCCTGCACAGGTTAGCCTCACAGACACAGCTGGGTGTTTTCACAGTCCTGTGGACACGTCTGAATGCAGTCCCCATTCAGACAAAAGCATGAATCACCATCTGGAGGTGCTGCCCATCTCTCCTGGTTGCAAAGAGAACCTATGCAAATATTTTCAATTAACATATTTTGGTTTTCTTTTTTTCTTTTTTTTTTTTACAGATGAGAAGGCCGAGTGAGATTCATTTTAAGTATATGCATTAAGATGAAGAGGCTGACTACACTAGGGCTCAACCTGCTGTAATAAAATAAATAAACCAAAAAAAATGAATAATCAGGGAGGAAAAAGTAGCTTGTATAAGTTCTCATCGCTGCCAAAGAAATAGAAGCCAGGGACAACGGGTTAAGTTCCCTGTTGGGCATTTGCGTTACACCGGGCAAAATGAGTTTGCTAATATTTAACAAAAAGGCCAGTAAGTCTTTTACTAATGGTTCTCTTCAGAAAACTACCAAAAAGTCAAACATCTAATAGATTCCAAGCAACAAAATCTGGGAAATCAAGGAAAGAAGCTCATTTATAACAATCACCCTGAAAAGTGCAGTCTTCTTCCATCTTCCTTCTCTTCTCTAGGTATGAAATTACCAACACCTAGCTGAAGTCATATTTTTGGAATTAACTCTTGTTGGATTTATCAACACTTTAGAAGAAAAGATGGATTCAAAATGACAAAGTATATTAGCTACCTTGCAGCTGATTTTCTAACTCACACTTCTAACCCAAATAGAAGAAGGTCATCAGGGAGGACATCAGGAAGGACAGAGCAAAGAGGTAGTTAGGATGACTTCTTGGGGTAGAAATACAAGTGCAGATGATCCCAGAGGGAGATCTGATGGAACCACATGATGTTAGGAGCAGGTCCCATTAGGGAGGTCACAGTATACAGAGTCTCAGCCCCTGGAGCATCTCCCAAACAGCTATGGAGTTGTTGAATAGGCATTTCTGAACAAGGTCTCATGAATTCTGTTTACTAGGAAGTTATCAGCTAATGGAAATCCCACCATATCATTTCATAAAGGAGACTGTGAGTTTGGATGATAGCTGTTTAGTCCATTTTATATATGTGTTTTGGGGAGAGTGGCAGGAGAGAAGGGAAAGACAGCATTTTCATCATCATTCACAGTTCCATTGTATTTCCCTTTCTGTTGATCAGTTTCCCCTCCTCATAGCAATTTGCTTTGCTGCCATCCTGCAGAACATCACTGGTAGGTCAGAAGTACTTTTTCAGGTCAGAAGTATTTTTTCACAATCATTATCAGAAGAAAATGTCCTACAGTTTCTTAAATCTGGGGATCTTCATCAAGGCTTCCTACACTCAAATTTGTTATACCACTGAGCTGATCTTCCTTTTTTCCAGAATCATCCAACTCTTCAAAAACTGCCTGTCCTTTGTATAGCCTGGACTTCTTCCAATACTTACTAATTATTGAGATGAAAAAAAGAACCAAAGCAGGCAATAAATAGTATGACAGCATTCACCTCCATCATCCAATCTCCTGTTCTCCTTAATTGCAGGAAAGGGTAAGCCAGATATTAAAACCAGCTTCCATGAAGATGTGTAGAGGAAAGGTTTTACATAACTATCACAGTTCAGATACTCAGTTTAAACAAAGTGGATGCTTTGCTTAGTTTCAGCTTCCATGGAGGTGTAAATTCAGTAGTGAATGCCATAACGCCACTCTGAAGAAGTTAACAAAAAGGTCAAAGTAGTCAAGACAACAAAACAGCCAATAATTCTATATTCTACAAAAGTTAAGCTGTAACAGAGGCTTGAACCTTTGACTTTTGTAGCTGGTTCACCACAAACCTGACATCTTAATTTCAGCAAAAAATATAACATTCATGAATAAGAGTACTTGGTACGATAGAAAGGTCTGTGCCAAAATTACAAATTATTTTATTCTCAAAAGCACACTAAGCCCTTCTCTACAATTTTAGTTTGCTGGCTTTTCTTTTGCTTGTGTGTTTTAGAAGGAGCTCCAAAGGCTTCATAATCAACAGGAAAGAGAAATTTTCCATAGTTTTGGCGTAAGTTCAAAACCCGGTCCTGATTTCCTCAAAAGCATATACACCCCCAAAAATATTACATCTAGAGAGACTTCAGAACCAAGTATCTTCCATGAACATCTCTTGCAAAGGAATTTAATGTATTCCACTTCCAAATGTGGAACAATGTTTCCAATGCAGAGCAGTGATTCCAGCACTTCTGTACCTTGTCACCTCTATGATAAAATTAACAACTATGAACATTTGGCCAGCCTGAGCTAGTTTTTATTGAAGATGTGATGCACTGCAGTAGCTTTCAACTTGGCAAAGACTTGTGCAGCTTTATCTACTCAGCTTTATCTACTCTATTACAAAAATACAGGGAATTTCCATGGCAGTGGAAACAGAGAATCAAGAGTAGAAAATTTCATGAACAAAATATACATTAAAATTTCAAGTCATTTCAAGAAAAGTATAGCAACACAAGCAATGAGACGTGATTAAGGGAGCTGTCATCAATGGACTGGAATCAATCAATACGTCAGCGTTGAATTAATACAATCACTCTGACCAAAGTTTGCCATGACTGTGAGACGCTGATTCCTCATGGTTATCACAGTTAGCCTCCTGGATTTGCCTGTGTCTGTCTTTAAGCAGAAGTACTGTCCTATCCCATGGTGTGACCTCCCTCCCGAAGAAGGACACAGCTTCAGCCCCTTGCTTGCAGTGCCATATTTCACATCAATGGATCCTATACATGGATCCTTGCCCCTCCTAGGTTTAGACAGGGCAAGCCTCACGCTGAGCAGCAGCACTGATGGAGCCAATTACACCAACCTTTCTGTCAGGCAGTTGCTAGTCCCACATTCCCAGCTGCTTTGCTTTTCTTTGTGTGTGAGTGCTCTTGCCACGAAACACTTTCACTGTACTCTCCTGTGTCCCTTTTTACTCAGTGGGCAAAAGGCTGATCGCTCACCATTGTTTGCATGGACTGACAATTCAGCCAGCTAAAACAGATTTTGCTCTCTCAAAAGAGGCATTTATTTTCGTTTCTCTTCTTTCCTCAGTTGGCAGTTTTCTGGAAGTTATAGAAAATCCTTTAAGGCTTTACTTCCCCATCAAATGCAATTGTCTTTGTATGATGCAGTTATAGTCACTATACAGAAATGTGAACAGAGCCAGAACTATCAATGTCTCCAACAGCAGTCACACGTCACACACAGCCTGAGTTCCTCCTATTCTCATCATGTTTTTTGAAACAACCTCCTTGCCAACATCAGAACTCCAGGCATTAGAAGGGATTCACAAAGACTACAGGTTCAGTCTGCCTCAGTCTTACAGAGGTGGGGAACACAACATCTCCAGATACTTGGAGCAGTGGTTGAACATGAACAAGCCAGATATCACGAAACACCGCACAGAGTTTTCCTAAAATAATATGTTTTTATCTTGTTCTTCAAGTCTAATTATTTTCCCAAGGCATGGAAAACAGGATTATCAAAGGGTTGGACGGCCATCAGAGTGGTTCAGAACTAAATTCTCAAGTATCGGTAAAATACAAAAAAAAAAAAAAAACAAAAAAAAACAAAAAAAAAAAAAAAAAAAATGAAAAAAATAAACAGCAAAGAGGCAGTTTCCCGCTACTCTCCTCATTCCCTCCCACCCTCAAGGAAATACTGGCATCCTGCTGAAGTGCCATTTTAACACACCATATTTCAACTGCTGTTGTCACCAACAGCGTCATCTTTAAAGCACTAAAAAAGTGCAAAACTTGATGCAAACAATAAAAACCATACAGGCACCTCTTCCTCTCATCCAAGAAAGGAAGCTCAGTAAAATTCTGCCATAACAATCAGTAAAGAAAATATTTTACTTTCAAATCCTTCCTGAGTACCTATATCATAGAAAAAGCAAACATAATGAAAGGGAAGGAATGATCAAGTGTTGTTCGATCAATGTGCTGACTGTTCTTTTAACAAAAATATGGACAAAGATAAAATGGGTTAAAGAAGCACATTCATTTTATCAGAACAATCTCTAGAACACTATTTAATCCAAATCTCCATGTTACAGTTTATCACTGCCCTGTAATCCTATAGAACAGTGTCCATGTTATGCTTGTAATTTTCATATTTAGAAAGAAGATTTTATTATGAAACATTGGTTTAAAAAGCAAAACATGATTTTTTTCCCAATATCCTTCATAGATAGTTGAATTATTCATATTTGAAGAAGAGCCACAGATTTTGCTTGCTTTTTTTTTAATTATAGCTATATAACTTGCAGCTGGTAGTCTACAAAGAGAGACATTGTCAACATACGATTGGACACATCCCCCAAAATACTAGCACTTTGGAGCTAAAACAGGTAGCACAGGAAATTGTTGTGGAAACCTGATGACAGTTTTGTTGTTTCAACACTTTGACTAGAATTCCAGCTACTAATGATGGAAGGATAAGAAAAAGAACATTGGTCTGGATTTAAAGTTAATTGTGATAACACCTTTCAGCTGAAATTGCACAGTGGGACTGAGTTGGTATTCTGTTCTTGTCCTACAGTGCTAAACCAAACCAAAGCAAGCAAAAACATTTCTCATTTACATGGTGATAGGACCATCTGCTGCCCAAGTAATAACCCAAAATAAAACAGTCCTTCAGGCGCTGCACTGGCCAGAGCGGCGTGCATGCAATGTGCACACTGACATAATTCTCCCACTGTGAGGAGAGAGGCTGCCTTACATAAGGGCCTGCCGGTTTTGTTTCTTTTTTACCTTTTCTTCTTGCTGGCTATGCAGTTTTTCAGTGCTCCCCAAGGCTGTTTTATTTTTCTGACTATCTTTAACCAGAGACAATCTTGCGAGAAAAGTACAAGTCTTTAAGGCTAATGTTACAATCCAAGCAGAAGAGCTAGTCACACAAAGAAAAAGGATTTTCAAAGCTTCAACTCATTTTAAATGACACTTACATTCATTTCTGCAGTTTTTCTGCTATAAGCAAATGAAGTACCTCATTCTGCATTCCACTGAATACTTCAAATCCCCTTGACATTCAGTGAACATCTGGAGTCCAAATGAATACAGAATTAATCCCCAAGGCTGGACAGCAAAACAGATCAAGAACCACCCCTGCTACAAAATCTTGCAGCAGGTCAACTGAAACCAGGTTGCACTTCGCTACTGGTTTTGCAACACAACTTTTATTTTCAGATGAATTTCCCTTAACCAGCTCTTGCCCACAGTATAGCATTAGCAGAGCTATACGTGTAATGACTCCAACTATCCTGATGAAACCTACAGCAAGCAGGTCCACCCATATTCATTAGCAGGGCGTTCCTAGGACATTCTTCTAACCAGATTATTAGCACACTCATTCCCCCAAGAGTCTTTAGAGGAGTCGATGGTACTCAGCTCGTGGGGCTTTTAACCCTCTCCTTTTCCTTCCATTGGGGAAAAAAAAAGAAGAAAAAAAAAGTAATGAAACAAAGAAAGTCAACAATACACACATGCTCTCCTACACACCCCCACACACACAGGGGAAAAAAAAAAGGAAAATGGAAAGTCGTATGAGGTGCCAGTCTGGAATGAAATGGATTTTTGAACAGACAGTCATATTTGGCACTGTCAGCAAAAGCTTGTGGGTGGCCCTGTGTCTCTCTGAGCCTTAATGCCCTTTTTACATCAGTCGTTTAAAAATGTCCTCCAGAAAGTTCAGCTGTGCTGCTTCTGACATTATTTTCACAATGCTGCTGAATGGACTCGATGGAGAGATGCACTTTCCCCCACCCCAGTTCCATAAAGCACTATACATTAAGGACGTGTTCCATTTGGCGTTCAAGTAGCATTTTTATGGTCCATGCAGATCCATGATTATTTTCCCTTTAAAAAGAATCAACAGAAAACAGAACTTTCTGTTGGAGAGCATGGAAATTAAAAACTATTGGATCTCCCAAACCAACTGCTATGATCCTCAGGCAGAAGACTGGATTGAAGGGTCCTCACATGATTCTAGCTGCATTCTCAGTACACCACTTTTGTGAAGAAACCAGAGCTGTAGAAATTCCTCTGGCATGGCGTGGAATCCAGAATCGGGCAAGACATTGTCATAATAATGATGGCTAATAAACTTCCCATGCAGGTCCACTGAGAATGGCCAGAAGCCATAAATTGTTACTTCTTCACACAGACCAAGGGCGGCACTGACTAGGAAAAGTCCTGTGGAAAGCCGTTTGGCATGGATACCTTTGCTCTTCCAGAATTTGCCAATGTCACGCAGGAAATTGGGGTTGGCGAAAAGGACCGCCTGCTTGGCACCAAAGTCCTCCAGGGTGTAATAGACACGTAGGGAGGGCCCTGTCCCTGTCTTCATCGAGAAGGCTGGCATGTAGATGTAGCTGTGGTTATACACCTTCACACTGTCCACAAATGCTTTTCGAGACCACAGTAGGTTCTGGAACCTGCAAAACAAAAGAGAAAAACAAGTCAGCACACATAGGTTTTCCCAGTCATTTAAAAAAACAGCTCAAAGCTACTCTTCATACACATATTTAGAATTACCTGCACACCTTTCTCAAGCTCAGAGAAAGTCCAGATAAATTTCTGACTGTCTGACACTGCCTCTTTTCTAAAAACACAAACCTGAATAGACAGTTGAAAACTATCTGGTATTGTTCTAACTCCAGAAACCAAAATGTTTCTGATTTCATTTTTTCAAAAAAACTCTGAATGAATACCGACAGTTTTCATGGAGATCAGTAATTTTTAGTGACATTTTTCTTTTTGGCCAAAACCCAACGTTTGGGTTTTTTTGTTTTTTTTTTTTTTTTTCCCCAGGCACAGGAATCTGTAAAAGAAATTCTGAACTATGAGTTGTTCTTGTTTCAAATATTTAAATAGAACCTTTGGGCTTATAAAACTTGTAAGGACTTTTTTTTGTTATGTTTATGTTAGTGACATCGGTTAATTCTTGTTCTGTAACTGAGAGAAATCTCGAAGAACATACTTCATTACAAACAATGAAACAGAAACTGATTGTTTAGGATAACTAGCACCACACAAACGTAGCAACAGGGCACTAAACAGTACTGAGAGTTGGCGTTTAAGACAGCATGATACACACACTGAGTAGGTTTAAAAGCAGCTGGTATTTGTAGCATGCAAGTTAAGAGAATTCTTGGCAACTATGAGGAAGGCCATGCATATGTATAGATTATTTCTCTAATATGATAGATTTCATTTCTTGATACAAAAGCTAGATCAGGTTACAATTTGTTAAATTGTCAATAGCTATTTCCTTATGTCTATTTTATCCCTGATGTTAGAGTTACATGCTACTCCAAAAGTATTATCCTGTCAAGCCTCTAACCTTTCCTTGCTATACGCTTCTGGATATGCCAAGATGAATGAGACATTTGGCAGGAAATCTTAAGCCATTCACACACCCCAAAACTTGGTAGTGACCTTTGACCTGTCCCAATGTCTGACACTAAACAAATCACATCAGTAAAATTTCACACATTTCAGAGGGACTCTTTGTCAGTGTAGTGATAGGACAAGAGGCAATGGTTCTAAATTGGAAGGGGGGATATTTAGATTAAATATTAGGAAGAAATTGTTTCCTGTGAGGGTGGTGAGTCACTGGAACAGGCTGCCTAGAGAAGATGTAGCTGCCCCATCCCTGGGAGTGTTGAAGGCCAGGCTGGATGGGGCTTTGATCAACCTGGCCTAGTGGGAGGGACTCCTGTCCATGGCAGGAGGGTTGGAACTCGATGATCTTGAAGGACCCTTCCAACTCTAACCATTCTATGATAAAATATTAAAGTATCCCAAATATGTATCTTTTGATGTAACTGGTACAGAGATCAGCCAGAGCCACAGGTACAATTCAAAACCTAAACCCCAAACTTGCTAAGTAATTGGAACACCTGCTGTCCCAGGGCGTTGACTGCACTGGAAGGTACCTTTGCATGATAAAGTCACTATCATTTTCTCTCATTAATCTGTTTTCTTTCCAGAGTTCACAAAATCTTCAGAACACCAGTAAATCCTCCCTGCCTTTACTGTGTGACAGTCTCTACAGACTGCATCATACAAAGTTTACCATGTTAAAAGCTGCTTCTGCACAAGCCTTGCACACACTCCTTTGATGGCAGCTGGGCTGCTCTCCCACCAGTGACCCCTAAGTTCTTCTCAGCTCCCAAATGCCCATCTTGCCCTTGTTGCTGCCTCCTCTCTCTCTCTTTCTCTCAGTTTCCTGCAGCTACAGCAAACCTGTCGTGACTGATTTCATAGTCATGCAGCAGAGTCATCAGAATAAAAAACTTGAGACAGCAGCACTGGATTTTTTTTCCTTTCTTTGGTGCAGGAAAAGATATGTGTAAGAATACCTTTTTAAGAGGGTTATGAAGAGATCAGTTTTCTGTATAGACCCCTTTGAAACAACAGCAAGAATCGCATGCAGAGCAAGATACACAGATTTAAGTTCGGATGTGGATGATCTCAAGAAGCATCAGATAAAGTTTCAGCTGAAACAACTGTCAACAAAAAAAAATACAGCTTCAACAGCATTGAAACGTTTTATGCACATGTGGCAGGTTTTTTTAAGTCTCTGTTTTGGCTGAAAACTTGAAATATTTCAAATGAATTGAAAGTTTCTGTTGACATTTTCAATATGCAATATGTGGTGTCCTGATTTGCTACAAATTTCTTTCACAATTTCCTTCAACCAAGATTAGAATAAAGCTGTTTTGAAACAAACCCACTCAAATCTGCCTAGGTCTTCATTACTGCTTTGCTCTGCAGACCAGCTCCGACTGCATGGTGCTATTTGCTAATGTAGAAAAAGCTACTGTCTTCCAAGCGAGAAATCAATTCAATCTGAATGTACAAAACAAAAATCATTTAATAACTTATGGCATTTGGCATTCTTTTATGTAGAAACAGCCAAGACACAGCTGAATATAGAAGACCAAGGTGGCCTGGCAGAAATTTATTGTCTGGCTCTGCCTTCTCATGTGAGCCCTCTATTGCTCTCAGACCTTTAAATAGGCATTCCCCAAACCAGTCTTTAACATCCTCTCTTCCTAATAGCAAATGGGATAATCCCTCAGATTATCAGGTACGGGAGTTGGGTTCATCCTGTCAAACTCGTTCCATTTCCATTAAGATACAGTCACTGAGGGTACAAAGAAAAATCCCTTAACACTTTCAATATTCACCTAGATGCTCAGAACCTCAGAATCCAAACCCTGTTCTAATCACTTTAATTGTTTGTAAAAGGTAGAATAAAGACCTACAGCAGGCTTTCGGGCTATTGCCCTCCCCATAATTTTGGAGATCTACTGGAAGGTGGGAGATGCAGGTTCAAACTTCCTTTTGCAGTAAGGGGAACTTGAGCAAACAGCTTGATGCAATGCAGTCCCTGCACCTTGGCTGAAGGAAAGGCAGAGACAGGTTCTGTATCATTCACTGAAGCCATTTTCACCATGTCCTTTCCCACTTACAGCTAGTTAACAAATTTCCATTCAGACGGCAAATAGATGTGGTTACTCTAAAACAGCATTTTTCAGCAAGTTTACCAATCACAGAAAGGCACCATGCAGTGCTAAGAAGAATACACTAAAATTGCTCAGACATAGCCACAAAGGGTCAGGAATCAGCTCTGCATATTCATTTGCTGTCCTTGCCACAACGTGTTTACATTTCTTCTAGATGAATCTCCCGAAATGCCTTAAAGTAACAAGAAGTGAAGGGCAGCGCATGGGAGGAACTTCCCACAGAAGGGACAGCATTTGCCATGCTCCTGCAAACCGTTTGTCAGGAACATCCTCACCTCCTTGGAGACTCGTGCCTCATTCCAATGATCTGCATCACAGCATTGGTAGGCATCACGCCCAGTTCAACAGATGGACATTATACAGGTGGCCAGGAGCCCATGTAGAAACAGAAAACATGCTGATTATGCCTGATCTGATGGCCCTATGCAGTCAAAAAGCTGCTGCCCATCTTGTGCTCCTCATGAGGGGAGATACTAGAAGCAAATGAAATTTCCTGTTCCCCATTTGTAAAAATAGGAGCCCTGTCCATCTTTGTAACATCCCAGAGGATGATTAGGGGCTGAGAAATCTGGGGACAAGCACTGTGCCCCAGCAAGTTTCTTGAAATGGTAGTGGAAGTTCAAGTGTATTTTCTTTTAATTTCCAATCCAGACATGGAGTCCTGCAGGCAACACCATTCCAGCAGTGACTTGGGGGGTACCATATTGCTTCTGTCCCAGAAGACAGTGAGGAATCTACTTCAAGCCTGACAGAGGAATCAGGAGGCCTTTTCCTCTGCAGCTGACCAGCTCCATAGTGTACGTGAGCATGACGATACGTTTTTTTCCTGTACTACCTGGCACAGATGTCATCAGCCTGGTGCAATCCTCACATCCCCACACAAATGTCTTCCCTTGTGCTGATATTCAATCAGACTTCTTTGAATGATGAGCTGCTGATTCCTAGTCAGTGCTTGCTTGGAACATTTGGTACTCTCAGTGGCACAGCCCAGAAGCTGCATAGCTCCTCCCCACTCACTGGGCTTCACAAGAAATGCATCAAATGATCCAGCCCCTTGTGCAGGAGTGCATCTCGGGTGACATTATCTTCCGAGCTCAGCTCTGAGCGAGAAACAGCTGAACCTCTTTCAGGGTCATCCACTGTCCTTCTGCAGTCAAGCTCACACAAACACATGGTGGCTTGCCAACATTTAGATAAAACTGGATCTGTAATCCCCTGAGCAGCACCTGAAGCCAAGGCGAGCAGCTGAGTAATTTGCAGTAATGCATCCCAGCAGCTCAACAGCAGCCCCGGAGAGGTGCTGGTGACTGTGAACGCTGGTGAAAGTGGATCACAGCACATTCAGCCTGGGCGCTTTCCTTCTGCTACTCTCATTAACGGACATTAAGCAAATCAAGTCATCAGCAACACATTTTTGCTGTCAGGTCCATATGACAGATCAACTTGAAAAGCACAGCTTTCAACAGGCACGTGTAGGCACAGCTGCACAGACATCAGAGAAATGAGTTCCTTGGTACCAGCTGTAGGGTTCTCTCACATGTTCTGCTTTGCTTTTCCAGAGAGAATGAGCATCCAAGAGAAAACCGCCACAGTACATTGTCATGACAGCACAATCAAAGACTTACGAGCTTTAAATGTTCTGCTTTTTATTTTTAATCTGGTTTTAATGTTCTTATTGATGTTCTTTAGCAGATATTCAGGGAGAGGACTGCTCGCTAGTACTAGGAGATGAATTCCAATAACCACAAAGAATTTGCTGCAGTGACATTGAGCTAACCCATTTGCAGATAATAATGGCAGCATTTTCTTGCATCTAGGTTTCTTTTTGATCTCCCCAGAGAGTCACTGTCTCATGCCTGTGATGACATCCTTTACTGTGTTGGCATCTGCAAAGTCACACGTTCAACCTTCCGGATTAATTAAAAAAAAAAAAAGATTGAGTAATGAGGGGAACAGCTTGGATGCCAAAGAGGATGCCAAAGAACTAGTGCATTATTTTAAAATTAAGACAAATAGAGCTCAAGAGAATACAGCAGAAGGCATATAAAGACTTCTGTATTTGTCCCTATGGCAAAGGATAACATTATAACATTATAATAATTATTTAGATAATTTGATGTCTACATTACCCAAAAATGATTTAGCAATTAGCTGTTGGAACATGCTTGCAACTGGGATCACAAGAAGTCAGCTTGCATCCATGCATCTGAACCTCCACTGCAGCGACAGAGGAGTTTTACCGCACTCATTTCTCAGAGTGCTTTTATGCTTTCAAAAAGCGATGCTCTCCTTAATGGCCTGTGCTCTCATTCATACCATGCACTTCTCAACTATCTGCCCCTTTGGAGCTTGTGTGGCCAATGTAGCTATAACACAGTCTGTGTCTGAATTAACGGTACGCTAGTTTCTGTGCGCTCATTTTCCACACAGACACTTTTAGCAAGCATTAAATGCAAGGGAGACTATTCTAATTGTCTAATTGATGCTATTCCCATCTTCTCCTTTTCTTTTCCTCTCCTCCCTCCGTCCCTCCCTTACCTGACTGCCCTCCATGGACTCAAAAACAGCAAATCCTCCACTGACAGTCTCAGCAGAGGTGCCCCCTCCACCCAGGGTACAATTGGCTCCAGTTCAGCTAGTCCCTCAAGCACAGCCTGCAGCCTGCTGAGACCCCACACTGCCTCCTCTTTCTTATGGATGGGGACTTTCAATCTCAAAGAACCTGTGTGTTCCTCTTGTCTCTGGTCCTAGACATCAAAGACAAACAGATTTGTTCAGTCTGATTCCCCTTTTTATACAATTTTTCAATGGCATTTTCCAGGTCAGGGATTCTGGTTACTCCCACCATCCCAAAAGCAAGGACACACATTCTTCCCACAGCCACTGCAGACTGCATCTTTCTCTGTCAGCCTGTTTCTTTATGACGTGCTGCCCTTAGCACATGACCTTCAGAATAATTTGATGTGGATGCCCCATGCCTGGAATTGTTGAAGGCCAGGCTGGATGGGGCTTTGAGCAACCTGGTCTAGTGGGAGGTGTCCCTGCCCATGGCAGGGGGGTTGGATCTTGATGATCTTTAAGGTCCCTTCCAACTCTAACCATTCTATGATTCTGTGATGTGCTTGATGTCCAGTTAGACATTGCAGAGGTAGGCTCTAATCCCTATGAAGATGCAGGCTCCACTTCTGACTGAATCCAGCATTAATTAGGGTTTTTTTTAAACCTCCACCCATTACTGCTCTTACACTGTCACCTTGGGAATACTATATATAGTGCCAAGGGAAAGCTGACTCTCAGTTTTTCAATGGAACAGAGAGCTATCCTATACACCAAAGCAATGAAACATTAAAATCAGTGTTCACTGGTATTTTGGGACTGTGTGTGATCCTTATTCTGCCAACTCAAATTAGAATGTGCTTTTAATAGCTACTCTTTCCAAAACCAGCAGAGCTGAACATCAATCCTTTCTGTTATCTGACAGCTTGAATCTTAGCTTTCAAAAGATGAGCTGTTCATCTTACTTTGACTCTTTGAAGATTGTGGCTGCTAAATTCATATACAAGTGGAAATAACATAAAAGGCTAGGCAGAATAGTATGGCTGTAAACTACTTGTATTTTCAAAATGAATTTGCTGCCTAGTACTTCTACATCTTCTGAATGTTTCATAGCTCTTAGAGCTGAAAGTCTGGAGGATAAGAAAATGAAATCAGCTAAAAGAAAAAAAAAGTTACAGAACTAAGCCTCATATCTTCATCATTTAATTTCACTGGACTGCATGCCAGGTGAGACTGTAATCAGATCACATATTTTTCTCCGGTCTTAATGGGAAAAAGAACTACAACAAAGCCCAGATACAGTCTTCAAAAGATTTCCATTTGACTAAGATGTGTTCCCCAGACAGTTTGCTATGTCTTTAGGAAAGCAACCAAAGAGGAACAGACCAGTGCAGTACTTCCTGTGCTTCTAGGTCTTTTACCCTACTACTATTCAGACACAAGTCTATCTAGATGACTGCCTGCAATTGCATTGCAGCAAACACAAAGCTAATAATATTATTGCTTTCTGGACTGTTGATGCTGGTCTTATACACTTTGTAACCCAAATACAAAACATACCAAATGTTTACAGCCATGAAAGAGTATTTAAAGAAAGACCTATTTACAGCTGAGAACAATTTCTGGCTGGTATGCTTGACTGCTCGCTAAGTCTTTTGGGTTTTCTCTTTAAGCTCATGACCTCCTTAGCGTATTAATAATTTGCAAGTGTCAGTGAAGGTGACATTCAATTGTATCCTCTCTCCAACCTTTCAGACCTTTTCCAAAGAGAACTGGACAGAGAGAGAAGCAGCAGTGTTTAAATTAAATGTGTTTTCTTTTTAAAGATGTTCTGCGCCAATAAATTATAGACTGAGGAGAAATTATTTGCAACAGTTGATGCTTTGACAGGCATTATTATGACAACACCTGTAACTAGGATGGGCTCTCTTTTAAACTATAGTACATGTATAACTGACGATCTCTGAGGTCATGCGACATGTCCTGCAGCTGGAGCACAAATCCCTATTAAACAACACTATCAATTTGAATCTTGAAAATCAAAACAGTTGTTCAGAGCCTGCAGGAATATGTGGTGATTCTACAATATTGCAAATGTAAATTCAATTCACACAACTGTAAAATATGAAAAAGAAGATTTCTGTATTTCTTCTATTAGCCACTCCTTCTGGGTAACCTCACCTGTTTTGGCATCCCTGGGACAAAGAGCACTGCAATTAAACAATTAATTACTGGCCAACTGGCAGAAAAAGAAGAGGTGATAAATTGCTCTGGAGCAGTTAGAATGGCAAAAGCCAAACATGAGGCTAAAAAGATGGAAAAAGAGAGAAAAAAACAAGTCTCCTCAAGTGACGAGATACACACTACTGTTCTAGCACTCGTGGTGAGCCCAGTCCTGCCAATACGTTCACATTCATCCTGTATTTGTACCCTAAATTCTCTAATAATTACCTCAGCTTCAGCCTGCTGAGTCTCCCTATAGGCAGAGGGAATGTCCTCAGTTTCTTCCCCAGTGAACACAGAGGCAAACAGTTCATACTGCTTCTCTGTGTCTTCTCTGACTTCTTTCATACCTGGTCAGCACTTGACCATACACACACTATGGGAGGTGGGGAGTAGGTGGGGTTTCCTCTTTTTTTGGCTTGTGCTGTTGCGTTAGGTTTTCATTCCTCTAGTTAGTTCTTTTTAGAAACTTTTTCTGCCTCCTAGATAAAATATTTAATCATCCAGAACTTAAAATAAATTCAATTTCCTTTGGAAACAACTTCAGCTTTTAGTAGAGTTTTCCTGTCTCTGTTAATCTCTCTTTTCTCTGGCCTTTAGAGATGTTAATTTACTCTTATCTTTTCTTAAGGCTTGGTAGATGCTTCTAGTCCTATGCTTCCAGTATGGTATACTTAGGTGAATCCACTATATCCAAGATGTATGCTGATTAATGCTAAGAATGCTGCTTAAATATAATCAATACATTTAAGCTGCCAAGGTATCTCCTCATATGTAAGTACAGCCTGTACTCAATTTAGACTGCTATAGCTAGAATACTATTGATTAAAAAAAAAATAAAATCAAAGTACAGATAGCTGAAACATGCTGGAGCTTTTGCTAATCTCTTCCATGGTGAAAGTGCTAGAGTTCCTTCATGTTTTTACCCCTCATTAATTTTACTCCAAAGAGATACTGTGTAAAGGAAGTAAAAAACTAACTATTTTTTTCTTTTACGGTAGCAGGAATAAATGCTATTTGCTAGGACTAAAGTAACACTTTTGAGAGGCAGTGGATGTCAGTGCAGTACAGCCCTCAAATGCACTGGCTGAATAAAGCAAAACTTTCAACTCCCTGGTTTCCAAATGCCAAAGAAGGGTCAGTGGCACTGACACCATAGTATTTAGGAGCAGCTTTGTAACTGTATTTGGTGTTCCTTCCATGTCACACATCTAGAGGTGCTTTGCCTCTGGTTCTTTGTAATACACCATAACTCAGATGTGGTCCCACCTTCCCACATTCTGAAATACCAGGCAAGAAAACCCATCTTTCTCAGGCAAGAAAACCCATCTACCCTAGGGCACTGTCGTTAACAACAAATTGCCAGAACAGGATGGAACTCAACTCCAGAAAACACCATTAGCAGGACATTCACCTGGGCAACGCAATCTTAAATTTCAGCATTGACTGAAGGAGTCTTTATTGGACAAGGTTTTGGTAGCGGGGGGGACACTGGGGTAGCTTCTGTGAGAATCTGCCAGAAGCTTTCCCTAAGTTCAGTAGAGTCAGTGACAGCTGGCCCCAAGAGAGACCGTGGGATGGATTGGCACCTGTGGGAGAGACCTCAGGCTGGAGCAGAGGAAAAGCATGAAGAAGAAGGAGAAGCAGAGGCAGCATTTGATGAACTGACCACAATCTCCATTCCATGTTTACCTGTGCCACTCAAGGGGAGGAGGTAGAGAGTTCAAAAGTGAAGTTGAGCCCAGGAAGAAGGGAAGGGTAGGGGGGAAAGTGCTTTAAGATATAGTTTTTATTTCTCACTATTCTACTCTGATGTGATTGGTAATAAATTAATTTCCCCAAGTCAAGTCTTTTGACTTGAGTCTCTGTTTTGCCTGTGATGTTATCTGGTGATCTCCACCCAGTTCTTATCTTGACTCATGAGCTTGTTGTTATATTTTCTCTCCCCTGTCCAGCTGAGGAGGGGAGTGATGGAGCGGCTTTGGTGGGCACCTGGTATCCAGCCAGAGTCAACACACCACAGGGTCTTTCAATCCCTCCCAGTAAAGCTAATTTTACAGGACATAAAATAATCATTAAGCCAGAGAGGAAGACAAGAAGCAAGTGACCATCTAAACTGGTGTTGGAGTCACCCAGCCTTCAGGCCCCCCCATTTAGTCACACAGACTGAAAGAGTATTAGCAGATGACACTGATGACATTAGCCCAGCACGCCCCTTGCTGATGGTTAGGACTGCCTCCTACTAGATGAGAAAAAGAAGTAGAAGTCTCCTTAAACAGAATTGAACTTGGACCTATCACAACTTCAGCGACTGAGGGGACTACTTGCCTCTCACGTAATACATAGCATATGCCTTGGCCAGCTTCCTGAACCGAGCTCTATGTCATTCAGCTGAAACTACTCAGCCTGATTTTGTGAATTGCTTGAGGACAACTTAAACTATATTATCTGGAAGTTTTAGTCAGCAAAACATCTAGCCTATATCTAGCCCTGGCTTCATTTCTTTTTATTTGACTTGGGTCTTTGTACAAATTCCTTTCATGAAGGTACCAAAGGAGTTAGAAGGAGTTAGATTGAGATGATCCACTGATACCACACCAGTTGCAGAAGAAATGGTAAGTACCTTCCCAACAAGCACTGTATGTGGAACTATGCTCAAACTTTAAACCCCGGGGTTTGTACTGCTTTGAGCTACCTTTTCTCTTTGAAACAGAATGAACATCAGCTTTTGCAGATGTTCACATTCAAATAAGTAAGGAAAGCAAGTTGCCATCTCCTACAGAATCAAGAAGATTTCTTTCCGATTCAGGCAGCACAAAAAATAAGCTCCTTTTCTTTAATGCTCAGAGTAATTAATACTGAATTATCATAGAAATTCTATCAAAATACTTCTGACAATCACATTAATACTAAATAAATTCCACATTTATGCGATTACGATGAAACACTAAAGACGTGAACACAGATTAAGCCATTATTTTAAAGTATTACTGAATAATCAAACAGGAAAAAAAGCTATCCCTTAGTGGCTTGTCTCCCTGAAGCAACAATAACACATTACCAGAAAAAAACCTTTAGATTTGGACCTAACAACCAGGCCAAAGGGTATTGTGGAATGAGGAGGAAGGTATGGTCTCAGGTCTACAGCACAACTCAGACAGGAAAACAGAATACCTTAAGGGCATGCTTTTGATAAGGCCAAGGTATTTTTCAGATAAGGCCAAATTGTAGGCTTGAAAGTAGCTGTAAATGCTAAGGCTGTCAGCAGCTCTGAAGAACCAGAGGTTGGCCATGAATCACACGGGACACGCAACAGCCACAGCCATAAACCCCCTTGAGGAAATGGTTACACTCCCAGAAGATGTCCAAATGCTGGGAGGATCTTCAGTGATCAGTTTGCTCTGGCTGCTAGACCATTAAGCCCTTAGCAGCTCAGCACACATATTCTCAAAACAGTTAATCAAACAGTAAGAGGGATGAAATTCAGCCTTTTGTTTCACAAACGGTATAGTTTGTACAGTGATGTGCAACACTTGGAAGCTATTGCTGAGATATTTTATCCAGATAATGGTTTGGAAAACAAATAAGTTTTTTAACAAGCAACATAATTTTATCTGAATTTGCCTTGAGGCCAAAATTTCCCTTCACTAATCCGCTATTCTAATAAGCCACGGTGCACAGTGTTGCTGTGCTTTACCAAGCTGGAGCCAGGGACCTCACAGGCTCCATGACATCTAGCACTTTTCTTGTAATACCGAGTCCTCTTCAGACTGGTCCTGCTTGTTATAAAAATTAGACCATTTCCTCTCTCTCCCCCAACATCTGCATTGTTTATGAATAAGCTGCAGAATATCACATTTTAATAGATTTCTCTAGTTTGAATATACCTTGAAATGGAGTCGAAATATGACCATTAAGATCTTGTCTTGATGCTTGAAATCAGCACAGTTCCCCTCAGATCAATGGATTTACACCAACTTTTATCAAATGATATAGAACCTTTACGATGTCATATGCCAGATATTTAAAGTTTTAGAAACCAGTGGTACATTGCATTATTCAAGAAGCACACTGTGAACACAAAACTAAAGACAATTATATTATCTGGATGCACAAGGCTATGGAGATGATTCATTCAGCATAATCACTTGCATTCCTGAACCTCAGAATGTTTAATGTACCAGGAGAAATGAGGGGTAGCAGCAACTGTGTTGGAGCACGAAGTGAGAAAAAAAAAACTTCGCACACAGCTCTGGCAGAAATGTCTCGTGTGTTCTGCAGCCATACCCAGTTTCATTTCCAGCCTAATGGACCTGGGAGTGTGGAGTCAAAAGCATAAATGATTTGCACGAGGCCATACTAGTATGCCTAATGAATTTCCCTTCATAAATCCAGTTGGTAAAATAGTTCAGCCGAGACATGCCAGCTAGTTGTTTGGTTGCTTAGCACCATCCTCTGCAGTCCCAGGTGCAGGAGTACTATAGGTATGCAGAGGGCAGATGCATGACCTAGTTCCACTACAGAATACCATCCACTAGGTCTCTTGAGACAGCCCAGCAGCACTATCTTTTTCAGTACAATCTAACTTTAATTGTTCATGATTGACTCATTTGGATGTAGCAACACGTACAAATTTCCCCAACAGATGGGGAAACAAACATGTGGGTACAAAGAACCACAGAGATGAGCTGAGTTTACAGGGGCTAGCTCTGGGACACGCTGCAGATGTTCTGGCAGAGCTGAGATGCCAGAAGGGAACCCAAAGAGGAATGGAGAAGAGGTAGAGCAAAGAACTTGTTGGAAATCCTGCAGTGCCAGCACTCTAAGAGATGCAGGTTTCAGAAGGCCCTTTAGGAGCTTCCAGCAGTCCTGTAATGCTTCCTAATATCCTGTGACTAACACAAAAGCCTAAAATAAAGAATCAAATACTACAACTGACAAAAGTTTTAAAAAAAAGCAGAAGAAACCGGGATCATCACCAGTGATGCCTCTAAACTATGACACTTGCTACAAAAAAAGCTCACAGATGATGTTTAAAAGCCATCTGTGGCTTGTACTGCAAAATCTCTGAGAGATCAACAGTTCACAGCAGTGAAAAAACTTCTTGCTCAGCCATCTTTTCCCAATACTTTCTTTAAACTTTTTCTCCCTTCCAGCTCAGGAGTCTCCAGCTCAGATTGACGGAGATTGGAACATCCAATCTCCAGCTCTCAAACTCCACCCAAGATGGTTCCAATCTCAATGGTCTCAGTTTGGAGATCTCCAAGATTGGATGGTTCAGACTTGCACAAATTGAGACATACAAAGCTAAATGTGCTCAGCCAACTGAGTGCAACCAGTTTCAGCTTCATTCTAAAAATTCTCCTACCCAAGAGAACACTAAGAACTGGGATGAGTATCTGTTTTCAGGACAACAGTTTTTCACAGCCATACCTTATAACTGTTGGGGACACAGCGCTGAAACACTGCTCAGAAATTTATTGTTGCTGTTCAATTAAAAAGGATCTCGAAGCCAGCAGAAGTGCTGGACTCCTGGTTGCCCACAGAGCTTAACAATGTTAGCTCACCCTTTGGCTCTGGTCTGGGTGCTCCAGCTAGTTCTCTTCATGCTACAGGGACTCAATCAATGCCCTCATAATGTCTGTCCTGCTCAGCGCTGGAGTCATGGATTGGTTCTTAGCCCTCTCTATTTACTTGTATAGCTATGCCTCCACTGCACATCAATTAAGGGAACTACCAGTGAGGGTCAAGAGAGATAAGGACCAAGCCAAAATTTGCCATATAGAATCATAGAATGGTTAGAGTTGGACGAGACCTTAAAGCTCATTGAGCTCCAACCCCCCTGCCATGGGCAGGGACACTTGTCACAAGCTGTCCCTGGAATTACAACTGGGACCCTAGGGCAGCAGAGGGAGGCAGCCAGTGGACCTATCTTGCAGCTGCATAGCTTTATTAGCCAGGAACAACAACTGTGTGTCTTGGTAATGTCCATACAAGTCAGTCCGGGATCTTACAAAGGAATTAAAAGCAAAGCCCCGAACACTTTTCTGCTGGTACATGGTTCATGATCACATAGGGGTACAGGTCAACACATGGAGTTCCTGAGCAGGGCCCACCAAGGGCAGTGCTTTGCTTTCCTGCCAGGTTCACATCTGAAACTAGGAGTGAACTTCATGCTCCACATATTTCCTGCAGGGAAAAAAAAAAAAAATAGGGCAAGGGCACCAAAAACCAGGAAAAGGCAGAGAATTGGTCTTGTTTAGGCTGAAACCGAGCTGTTATCTCAGCAAGTAAGGACCCTAGGAAGGACAGTAAGCACGTGCCTCCCTTGGAAGGATCACAGGAATGTGTTCCCCTCTCTAACAGGAGGGGACAGGGTATGGCGCAATACCCTTTACCACACAATCTGTGCACCATCAACAGTTTTTAACTTCATTTTTACATTTATGCTGAGTATATTGCTATATGCTTTCACATGCTTTCAACTTCCATATGTGTACAATCTTGCACTTAAAATATCCTGCTTGCCATCTTCCTGAATTTCATTTCTTTTTTGAACGTTCCTGCAAGACTCAAGTAGCCACATTCTAACTTGCTGTGCAGAATCATGAAAAGATCCCCAACTTTCTTCCATGACAACATTCTGAAACTTCACAACGTGATATATTTTCTGGTATAAATGTGATAGATTAGCAGTCCATACCCTCCACATAGAAACCTCATTGAAAAAAAAAATCTTTGTCATGCTTGTAAACTAGTGATGATAAAGAATAAAATTCTAGGATCACAATACTCAAACTCACAATTTAAAAAGATGTTACTAGTTTTTACACTTCTAAATACATAACGTTATTTTAAATGAAACTCCCAAATAACTCACAAAAAATTAATTTGCATTAGAAAGCTCCCTATTTACATTTCTCTAACTTGGCCTTGAGCATTCATGGCTAAACTGTAAGTTAACAAGAAATCTAATACATACTAATAGCTCGTTACAACCATAATGGTTACCATAAAAGTTAGATTTTCATTCCACAAATCCTCAGATTTCGGTGGCATAAAACTTTCAAGCATCTGCACTGCTACTTGTGTGTTTGATGGAAGATTAGTGACTGTCATTAGTGAAGTACATATTAGCTGAGAAATCATTTAAAGCTGAAGAGAGAATTTTGCTAAGGGTTTTTTAGGTATACTAGGAAAATTCTCCTTGTGCCAGACGTGCTAGGAATTGGCTACATAAGTAAATAAAAGCTGCTTAATCTGTTTTTCCGTCTCCTTCTATTCTCAGAGTTGCTTGCTGTAATTTTTTCATTGCTACTGAAATAAAATGTGTAGATTCAAATTCTACTCTTAATTTGTTCCGGGGAATTTTTTCCCTCATGAGAACTGCATTATTCTCTGCCCTGTTAAATTGACCTATACATACTGACAGCCTGGTTTTCTCTATCTTGTTTTATCTTTCAGATATCTTTCTCACTCAGCAGAATGACAGATTTTGGCAAGCTTCTGTTTTCTCTTCCAACAAACCAGCTATTGTGGAGAAAGGATGAACCCGAGATGAAAAATTCCAATGGATCATCTTTAAGCTGCCAAACTGCTCCACGTATCTTGAAAATCACTGTGCTTTCACCATTTACTCTTTCAAATCAGAAATTTAAAAAGCATGACTGCTAGAGAAAGAAAGGGGAAAAAAGAAAGAAAAAAAAAAGAGGAAGCAGGGAATGGAAATAAAGTATTAGGATGGCATATCTCTCGTTTAACTGATTCTGTAGAAGTTCTTGCCTGTAATACATTCCAGACCAGGTGGCAGAACACTGCCATGAAAAACTGAAAAACTGATTAAAACAAACTTCCTCAAAAAGAAAGTGACCAAACTTAAGATGAAAGTGGTTTGTGCCATTTGCTATGTTATACAAATATAACAGTCAGAACTAATTTCAATCATTCAGCTTTTCCCCATAAGTTAGAGAAACTCAGTCTTTGAGTCTGAATGTGTCAAACTCAGCTAGGGAGATTCATGTGGGAAGGATTACTATTCCTTTCCTTTTACAGACAAGTGCATTTGTTGGTATAAAAAGTAAGGACAAAAATCCACAGAGGATTTACTGGCTTAAAAATAAAATTTTTACCCAAAAAAGTATGTACATAAACCCTAATTCATTATTTTTGGAAGTACAGACACTGTCTTAAAAAAAGAAAAAAAAAACACAACCAAAGAAAACCACATGTAAATTTTAACTACTTTTGCTTCCTGCTAATTTTGAGAAGCCAAAAAACACAGGAAGTAAGCTGATTTTCTTGTGTCTTACACATTTTCAGCTCAGTTTCTTAGTAAGGATTGCTCCCACCTCCCATTTGGCTGGCTTTGGGCAAAGGATCTGAGCTCAGCTGAAATCTATTATATTTCTTGCGGAGTACCAGAAGAGGATAAGAACAAGATTGCCAACAATTTTAAATCACTCTCCATGTGTTGGAGACTGCAGGATGCTTTCCTCAATGGATTTTTCCATTTCCTACGTGATGAGGCAGTGAAAAGAATCTAATGGGTGAAGACAGGAGACATGATCTGAAAGACAGGATTAAGCACATATGAATGCCATCTGCACTTGGTACTAAACCTGGACAGGTTCATGAAGGCAGAGAAAAAATGGAGCACCCTGGAAGCTCGCTTGATTGGCAAACAGAAATAATTCATCATGAATTTTGTGTTTAGAGGCATGACAATGTATTTTTGTTCTTGGTAGAACCACCTATTTCTGGCATACACTTCCCCTAACATTCTTTCCCCTCATGTCAGTCTTTAGGGTGTTCCTGCCTAGACCTTTGTTTGTCTTGGTCAGTATAAAATATTACTTCCTCCTTCCACTTCAATCTACTATTTTCATCTGTTCTGGTGATACTGGAATGATTGCTTAAAACTTACTAAACTTAAAACTTACTAAATATATAAATACTAAGTATTTTACTAAATACTTCAACAACCTAAGAGCTTTGTCTTCTTTAAAGTTTATATTTAAAAAAGGTACTATGAGGTTATATTTCTTTTTAAAATTGCTTGAAGAAATAGGACAGATAAGGGTACATGGAAAAGACTGCTTTTTTAAAGCTATCTGGTCAAGGACCTCTTCAATATGTGTTTTGTGGTTGTTTTTTGTTTAAAGGAATAGTAAGCAAAGGAGAAATCCCTAAAGAAGAACATACACAAAAGGACACAAACCTGACCAACAAATGATAAGGGAAGCAGTGAGAAGAACCAAACCTGGTCAGTCACACTAACCAATGAAGGTATGAAAGAGTGTGAAAATGTTTATTTCAGCAAGGTTATCTGATCAAGGAAATCCTAAGTTGGGATGACAAGAAAAGAAGACCACAAAAAAATTCCCAAACATATAGAGACACAGACCTGACAGAATAAACATGGAGACAATGACAAGAAACAAAGCTCACCACTCACACTTATTGATGGACTATCAAGAAACTGCAGGTGCTACTACCAGGAAGATCAATCTGAGCTTTGCAACTGGAAACCAGAGGAGGTCCTGGACACCAGCCTGGAAAGAATGAGGGGAACTGGTACAACTACAGAAATTGATGAAAGGATGGATGAAAGGACATGCAGCAAAAGAGGAGCAGACAGGAATAAAGCCAGGGTAGACAGAAAAGGCTAGAAAAGGGGCTGGTCACATGTAAAATGCTCATAAATAACTTTTGTCTGGCTGAGCCCTGTGCCTTACCACTGCTATCTGTCCTACCTTCTTATGAAATCTTTTCTTAACTATCTCTCTGTGTAATCTCACTGTCTATCCCGTATGTCTGCATGCTGCAAGGAACGGGCACCAGCTTTTAGGGCAAGCAGTGTGATTGCAGTGGGGGCCAGATGCTGTAGTTAGACCAGAGCTGTAGGTAGCCCTGGGCCCACTGTGCTAGCTACTGAAGCAAGGGGACATCTCTGCCCCCAGCCACTGGGGTAGCAGCAGTGTATTTCCCAAAAACCACCTGCTGGGAGGACTGGGACAAGTGAGGCACCAGTGGCTGGAGTGGGACTGTGGATCACAGCCAGTGTGCTTGGTGCTAGCTGCCAGTGGAGGCAAATGCCTGGGTCTTCCCCAAACCTGGGGTGGGGCATGCTGGATGAGCTGGTAGCATGAGGCTTTAGTTGAACCTGCAATTGAGAAGATGGCAAGTCCTAACACCTCTTAACAGGAAAAATACTATTCTTGCCATCGAAAGAAAATAATAAAATGCTTCATTTTTTTTTGCTTTTATTTTTACTCAATGCTGTTTGTATTTGTTACCCTGCATGTCATGCTTACTTACAGATGCATCTTCAATACATTCCAGAGAGGGATCTTAACACCTTCTGCAATATAAAATCATTTCCTGACCTGAGATGCTCTGACTGTCATAATTTTTTGTGTTTATATTTGGACCTTTATATATTACTTTTTCTGTGTTTGCTTCTGGTCTTTCAGTTGCAGACCATTTAGAAAATGTCAAAATGAACTCATTTTTTATTAATAAACTACTACGAGACCTTGGAAACCATTTTTGTGCCTCTTCTGGAAAATGTATAATTTGCAATAATGACCCAGGTTCTGGAAATCCTTTCAAGCCAGCTATTCAAAATTATGCTTATGTTATATTGATGCTTTATAACCACAAGCATCAGAAAGACATCGATTCCCTGATTAGCTTAGATCAAAAATCAAACATTCAGCTTTTGTCCTTTCCCACCCACCCTTGCCAATTCATAAACATTGTATTAAAAGAAAACACAGAGAGAAANAAAAAAAAAAAAAAAAAAAAAAAGTGGCTTAAACTCCAAAGACACAGGGCAGTGACAGCCCCAGAAGGGCATGGTAAGAAAATCAGAGCAAGAAGGAGCCAAGATTAGTCAGTGATTAGGAGACAGCTGTCCTACTCCATGCACAGACACACCAGGAGGAAAGCACGCTCTGAAACAAAACACTGCTGCCCTAAGTAACAGATGCTGTGATAGACAGGGACAGGACGCTCAGCATGCACATCGTGGATGAAGCAAGGTAATGAGGAGGAAGGCCAGCAAGACATGCTCAGACGCTTGAAAGCTTACAGGCTTCTTCGCAGACTCTCACAGTTCTCTTTGAACCAGAGGTAGAAACTGTGTGCCAGCTTAAAACACCTCTAAAAAGTGGTGTTTACTGGATTAAAGGGTACATTGTATGTATGGTTCTGACAAAGAGGGTATAAAAAGGGAGTGACAGTGAGAAGCAGTCTTCATAACCTTTTAATTACTGTCCCAGGTGGAAGCAGACCCACAATGGCTGTATGGAGGAGAACAGTCCTCCTGAATATGTTGTATCTCCAAATGCAACTGAGCAAAAAAGCACTGTATAAAAGCCACACCTCATCAGCTCAATGAGATACATACAAAGCTACAATGAGACCAAGGAAAAAGACCAGCAGCAGACAATAAAATGCACATAGAAACAAACAGCTTAGAAACAGTGAAACTCGGAAAACCCTGACATGATTGATCTAGAAACAGATGCCATGGCAGAAAAGAGACAACAATGTCTTTCAAACAAGAGTCTGATTCCACTCCCAGAGAGCCTGAAAATAAATTCTTGTTGTCTTCAGCATACAGAAACACGCTACATAAATCAAATGCAGTAAGAATTGTCCAGGAAGTGAAACTATCATCACTCAACAAAAGTGGACTTATTATCCAGCTGTATCATTGTCACACTGCGAAATTCACTGGGATGAAGTTATCAAAACCTAACAAAGATTAATTCAGTATTAACCTGATACATATCCCTGGTGAAAGTACTTTTGAGATGATATATATCAGCTTTGCTTGAGAGATTGCATTTATTCTTGTAAATTTAGGGGATGATGGATCAATATATTATGCACCAGCAGTGCACCCAGAACACATTTTAAGAAGTAATCCACTTGCCAGCAAAGAATAATGCTTTATCTAATGCCAGGATCTTACACTGAATGGGCTGGTTAGACAACAAAATTATTGGAAACAACAGAAAGTCTGCCAGTGGAAGCATTGGCTACATCCAAATCCCCGTGCAGCACCTAAAATGCTGAGGCTGCATCTCCTATTGAAAAATGTCATGCAGTTGATGTAGTTCCAGCACCCTGACTGGGGACTAAGGGAAGTGTGCTCCGGAACAGGAACAATGGACCAAACACTCACCGCCTGCACAACGCTGCTGATGTCATGTCTGACTTCAGTGGAGTTGCTCCAGGGTTTTTCTCAATTAGGGCACAATCAGTTCAGCAGCAGCATTTTTGAAGGATGCACGCTTGTCAGGGGAAGGAGGAAAGGAAGAGAGGAGGAATGCCTGGGACCTTATCCAGGCCTTTTGGAGTCAACAATAGTTCATCAGCCTCACTAGTCCCTGTGCAAGAAAACAGCCACAACCCCTGAAGGCCACTTCAAAATCTCCTTCGCCTTTAACTACTTACATAAATATTGAAAGGACGTGTGTGGCTATGCCTATCGTGCAGAAAATTACAGGAATGATGAAAACAAACAATTTCACAAGGAGCACAGTGAAAACACTGCAGCTGCAATCATGAATAAAAACAAAGCGCCATCAGCACAGCCTGAAAGCCTGCTTGTACAGCACAAGTGCAGGTGGTCAAAGATCAGGCATAATAGCATCATACCGGGTTTTAACTCCCCAAGGCAATGTCTTGCCCAGCAGATGGCCCAACCTCTTGGTTCTTTGTTGTTAGAACCTAGCCTGACCTGTTTAACACACTGTCCTCACTCTGACAAAATCACACTGTGCAAAATTATCTCTAACTTGGAGCACTTTGAGCATGTTATGAAATGAGGTAGCTCCACAGATTATCACCAGCTAGCAGATGCAGACTATTTAAATGGCTAATCATGCCTTTGTTGCAAAGCTGGGGTTGTAATATAATGAGACAAGCAAAAGGCAGAGACGAAAGAGATGCAAAGGTTACAGATACCACCTAGGAACAGGCTGAGGTCAGAGCCAGAGAAAAGATGCTTTGAAAGATACAGTATTAAAGCAGAGTGAGCAAATTCCCAATAAAATATCCACAAGCAATGATGTATAAATAATTTTTAAAACTAGCA
Source organism: Pedionomus torquatus (assembly GCA_013398155.1). Taxonomy (NCBI): domain Eukaryota; kingdom Metazoa; phylum Chordata; class Aves; order Charadriiformes; family Pedionomidae; genus Pedionomus; species Pedionomus torquatus. Next base: position 104,934 of record VZRU01017614.1, on the reverse strand, counting down.
ATGTGCAAACCGCAAGAGAGTCACAGGATGAGTTGAGAAAGACAAAGGTGACCTAAAATGACACTGGCTTATAAGTATAAACACCTTTCAAAATTCTCCTCATTGCCTTCTCCAGGCTATGGTTCATGCCCAAAGGCTCCAAACGTGGCAGGGCTTCTCTGAACCTTTTCACGCTTTGCTAACATCTGTTAGGAAAATCTTTTTTTCTCTCTCCTAGCACCAATAAAAGTTATTGTAGACCCTGGAGGCCACCACTGGCCCTACAAATTGCATGCTGACCCAACACTGAACAGTTAGCCTCATCATCCATCTGCCTCTTATTTCATAAAGCAGAATCAAAAGGCCAGTTAGCTGATAGCTTAAGATAAGGATATGATGGTACCTATAATCTAGAAACATTGTTCATGATGAATTGTGACATTTTCCTCCCTTTTTCCTAGTTTTATCACTATTATCACACTCAATAAGCAGTGCCTGAAATGGCTAGTATAGTATATCCCCGACAGACACTTGGCAATGAAAAGGTTACAGTTTAGGAAGGAAAAGAAAGTAGCCTTATAGATACTATCAAGACACTAAATAATACAAAAGAAACATATCACATACAGCTATAACTAAAGCCTCACAGAACATGAGGCACGTTAGGGATTTTTATACACTTTTACTGACCCAGCAAAAACAAAAGCCAAAGCAGTGGCTCTGCACCCCTGAAATATTCAACTATAGAGATGTGAAAAAAAAATTACTTTTAGGAGATTTTGCAAAGAGCTCTTCATACCAGAGTTTCCCCAGCAGCTTGACCAAGGTGACAGTGTGATGGGTGTGGATCTGATGCTTGTGTATGCACATGTTTGCGTATGGGCACTGATAGCATCGCTTAATGATTACAAGTGGGGACCTGGCCCAGCCTGTATTGTTACACACTCTCTACTCCCATTAATCTCTTTGAAAATGTTAGGGGCACAGTGAGGAAGGGAAAAGACAGATGAGGAGGAAGAAAATACACAGCGTATTGCAATACAGTGCGTATTGCAGGGAGGAAAATACACAGCTCTTCAGAGGAAAGGTCTGCGCAGCCACAAGGAAGAGAAGCCAAGAGAAATACACACAAGGCCTCTCAAGGAAGGGCAGTGTATTTTAAATGCTACACAATATCTGGAAAAGGAAGAGGGTAAACAGGCACATTCCTTCAGGAAGCTACTTGAAAACAGAAGGAGATAACAAGTAATTGACAAATTACTGCTAAAGACAAGGACAAGGCAAGTGGGATGGTAAACCAAAGCAGAAGCAGAGCTGACAGGCTTGTCGCAACGTTCTTAAAAAACTGATTTAAAGGACAGAAACCAGGAATAAAACAAAAATCAAAACAAACAAACAAAAAAAAACAACAAAAAAATCCAACTGCTTCTGCAATTTTTAATTCATTTTATCACCCAAGGAGAGCTGTCATTCAGTGGAACCATGTGGTTCCTGCTAACCGCAGCTTTTAGCAAAGAGTAAAACCATCCACCAGAGCTGCTCCTGAGGATTCCGGAAGTCCATTTGCTGTATCGGTGAGAAGAGCATTATCCACAAATGCAGAGAGTGGTTTGCCTGACCTGCCTCTATCACGCCAGAGGGAAACCAAGCAACCCAAAGACCAGATAGAGAGAGAATCTGCCCCCTGGTCAGTGCTGCAGAGCTTTTAGGCAAAGTAAGAATTATCACCACTCTGAGGCACTATTCCTCTAGATCACAAAACCTCTCAATACCTTCATCATGACTAACTGCTAGGGCTCTTCCTCACCAAAGGCCAATCTCTATCATTAGGCTGATGAGGAGACATCTTTGCAATTATTCTGTATCTAGGCTGATGAGGACAGAGTGATATTTGGTGGTTTGTTAGAAGTTTCAGGTTTTGATGAGCAAGCAGCTGTGAATATGCCTGGGCTTCTCCAATGTTCTCCAGTGTTTCAGATTAACCAGCAGGCTCATACTGCACCTAGTGCTGGAACTCACACCTGCATCCACTTTCAAATAAGGGGGGTTAAGATTTTAAAATAACCACTGCAGAGGAGAGCTCTGGGTAAGAAAAAGTAAACCTAACCATTACCTCATATGCCTCATTCTGGATTCCTAAATATGTTTGTTTATTTATTTATTTAATAGTCTGATTTTATTTCTCACATTTCATTCAGTTTTAAATGGGAGCTGCAACCACCACTGTAAAAGCATTTATTTTGCTTACAGGAACACTAGTAATAATCAAACTAAGTTCAGTAATATGCTTCCTACTCCTCAAGCCTCTCTGGAGGACCTTTGTCTGTCTATTGACTTCTAGCATAAAGTAAAATCTCATAATGCTTCCTGATAAATTATTTTGGATCAAGTAGCTACGTTACACAATAGTTCTCTCTGCTTCTCCCTCTCTTTCTCCAATATCTGCCTTTCCTTCTCACCTCCCAACAGCATCACATGAACTATTAGATGTTACTGCAAGCCCATTACTCATCACTTCTTTCATGGTTGCAGCCAAATTTACCAAAACCAGATTGACAGATGGCCCTTTCACCCCCCAAAGAAAGAAAGAGCAGAGGAAGGGATAAGGAGATTTACAAGCTTAAAATTAACTAAACTACTTTAATGAANGGATCAAAGGCAGACAAACAGACAGGGTTTTCCTCTGACATCGGCCATCAAAGAAAGAGAATTGACCCTTTGATCCCTAAGCTTCTATACTGAGCATGATATGGATGGGATGGAATACCCTGTTGGTCAGTTTTGGGTCACCTGTCTTGTCCTCTCCTCCCTGCAGATATGACCACTCATGCTTTTCTGCTTCCGACCCTCCAACGGGGCCAATAACAAAATTTTAGTTTTAGATCTTAGTTTTTCTAGCAATAAGTATAAGCAAGGGCCTCTCTGCACATCATCCCTTGGTATAATCAGGTCTTCTCAGTGCAAGAGGGAACAGTTTTCTGAACAATGAGCTGTTAATTTCAGAGTTTAGTCAGTTAGAAGAGGCCCAAATAAAAAGTAAAATTACTGAACAGAAAACAGAGGTTCTGTTTTACCTCAAACCAGGACAATTTCCTATTCCTGTTCTTCATTAATCTTTTCACATCCTCCACAGTACAGTACCACAAAGGTAGCTCTTACCACACAGTAACGAATACAGCATTTGCATTAACTGATTTTGTTGACTGCCTTGAAACAAAACTTCTAAGAACAACAATTAACTGTGGACCCAAGGGCGTTTTTGCCTTTGCTTCCTGGGAAGTGATGTCCAACAGGAACCAAAGCGTAATGCTGTAATTGAGTCAAAAACCAGTGAGGAAATAATCTTTGGGATTTCAAACAGCAGCTTCCACTCTCAGATCTCTTTAGCACATATTTATAGAACTTTCATTTAATTTGTACTGAGATAAAGGAAACGTGGGTGTGGAACATCATGTAATGGCCAAGTAGTTTTACCACTTTATCCTTCACCATTGAACTGTTGCTCAAAACATCTACTGCCAGAAGCAAGGCAAACACACCATCCCTTTGTGACCCTGTTAAATGTGCCAGGCACCACGCTGGCCTAGGGCTGGGAGAAGAAAGTAACAGAGAAGGAATTAATCAAGGACCTCTATTCCTCTTTCAGTCCTGAAGCGCTCTGAATCACATCTTTGCCTCAGCTTATCAGTGCAAGAAATAAAAAAAATATAGGAATAAGTATTTTCATTTTTGGGAAGAGACCATTTTTAATTCTCTGAGGAGAAAACCCTTGACATTGAAAACAGCTGTCTCCTAGCCATTTTTAGCTAGCATGGCTGTTGTGTAATTCAGGGATCAACTTCCCACTTTTGCTGATTTAAAAAAGCTTTACCCTAAGCTCTCCCTCTCATTCTACAACAGGGAACACTTAGCAAGAGCATCTAAGCTTTCACAGTGCTGAGGCAAACAGGCTGATGCCACTTACTGAAAAACAGAGACTCTCCCTGTAGAGCATTCAAAACTGTGGACTGTAATGCTCCCCCCAGATATCATCAGATGGCTTACTCCAGCTGTCCTTCTACCATTCACGGAATAACCAGAAATTCCCTGTACCTCTAGTTTTTTTTCCTGAGCAGTGTATACTCATCACAAATCACTTCTTACTTCTCACTTTTAAATGCACTTCAGGGGTGGGTTTTTAAAAATTATGTTGGTTAAATTATGACATTAAGAGACAACAATGCTGACAGACATAAATGCCAGTCAACACTCCTAGGCTTGATGTCTTATAGCAAGGACAAGAAAAAAGGATGCTTATTTAAAAGGGGTTACAATACTAAATACTAAAGACAAAAGGTAGACAGAAACAGTCAGATGGATTTGAAGAATTGTTTCAGGCTTTGACTCAAGTTCATTGTGATGATTTCACATGAAATGACCTGTTCTCCTTGATTTCACATGAAATGACCTGCTCTCCTAACTGTTTCTTCCTGCCTCCTGCTAGGGGTTACTACCTCCAGGGAAAGGCAGTAAAATAAAACTTAGGAGGGCTGCTTCAATGCAAAGCTCTGCAACTTTGCTAATGCCACACTCAGACAAGCACTGAGCTCCAGCTATGGAACATGCACCAAATTCCACAAATTCCACCTTGAATCAGTATCAAGCAGCTGGGGACGGGGAACATGTAGGGGAACTTAAATTCACCTCCAGTGCTGGCTGTGTAAATACATACATACAAGGCCCTTGTGAGTCTACAGAAACAGCCACTCAGAGGGATTTCACCAACAGGTGTTGACATGCTTTTACCTGAGGGAATGATTTGTTGTCCATAAATAAGTTGTCTTTTAATTGGCATTTTTTTGAAACATCCAAAGTTAAAGATGTAACACTTTACACTCATTTGCGTATTTTTAATCTTAAAATGGTAAGTAAACAGGGAAAGACAGATTTTCTTAGTTCACAGCAGAACTCAATAACCAGCAGGTGGAGATCAGGATCTCCTAATCTCCCACAGGGAGGATATAAATTCATGTTTCACTTCTGCTAAAATAGAGTGAAGCAGTAGGCATGGATGTCACGTGAGCTGTCTGTCCAGCTGAGCCACCAGCTCCAGGGCTTCGCTTGGTTTGAGCCTATGTTTGCCAAGTGCCACTTTCAGCTCTTGGTGCTCAGCTAGAAGATTTATATCTTTGTTATCAAAGGCAGACCTCACCTTTGTTTATAAGCATAAGGTAACAAAAATGTTGTTTCCTTCCTACTAACCTTCTTACTGTGTGAAAAAGCAGTTGGTCACCGAGCTGACAGCGATAAGGATAGGGTAGCAAGAAGTAATTTATCACCTCAAGGTTCTCTCATATGTCAAAGTATGTACTCCTATACCAATTAGGACAGAGCTGTGGCTACTTCAGGGAACATCCTTATCACCCTCAAGTAGCTGGCAAACTTAAACTTTTACTGTCCTGAGATGACTCAACACCTTAGAAGGATAACATGAGGAAGGGCAACCCTACCCAAATGACCACTGAGGAACACACACCTGCACAAAAGCATTTTGCAGATGCTGCAAAATTCAATATGAGTGTGCAAAAGGGCTATTCAGTCATCCTAATGAATACATAAGCCTAGGTGGAGTTATGTATTGGGCAGGCAGAATTATAAGAATCTTTTGTGTATAACTGATGAATATCATGGATGAATATCCATGATAAGGTGTACTAGATTTGTGGATTTCCACCTAGCACCCAACACTGAATAAAGCAATATCTCCTCTCTAAACCATTTCTGGTTTCAAGAGCATTTATTTCAGGTAACATCTTTTCCTCTCACTTTATAATCAGCTAAACTGTTCTCACTGCCAGTGAAACTGTGAAACTGCAGCTGTGAAACCATTCTGGCCATTTAAATACAAGGAAAGGAAAAGGAGCTTTTCATGCTCAGACTGTTCAAACTGTCCACCCAGCAAAAGCAAAATCAAGCAGCAGAGCTGTGCAAAAATGCAGAAAAAACTGCCCATGGAGCTCCAGCAAGGTGCAAAAGAGATGGTACTTGAATCTACACTGGAGAATAGCTTTGAATATTAGCAATTAAATTCAGTTGCAGGTGAAATTCATAAATCATAATGGGCAGCACCAATTATATTGTCACTGTAGTCACAAGGCTGCTTCTCAGTTTTATCAGTCCAATATTTTAACTGCTGCATATACAACACCTAAAAATTCTAGCCCAAAATAGGAGGTCCTCATCTTTCTGGAAACTGCAAAGTCATACCTAAAAATGAAGACTACTTTGCTAGAGTTTACCCCCTTAGTCACAGCATTAACTTATTAAAAGAATGTAGACTGTGACTTAAAGCTTTTATGGGAGTCTGTACATGTGTTACAGTAAATTAAAAATGGGATAACATAGCCTTTCTTTATAAATAATACACTGCTACTGCCACACTGATTAAAGGCTGGCTCATTCCTAGAAAAACAAATGTTAGCATTCTGGTGGCCAAAAGCAGATTGTTGTTTTATGGGTAGTCATCAAAATATCATGTTTCAAAATATTAGACAGCCTTCCCTTCTATATACAATAAAAACATTCAATCACACTTTCTGGAGAAATCATATGAATTTAAGCCTTTTGGAAACGCCAAGACTTCTATTAATATTCATCATGGCTAGAAGGGCTCTCAGTCATTTTGCAGTACATCACTGAATAAAAACAATGCGAAATTAGGGTTTCAGCTAATAATCAGAAGCATCTGATTCCTAATAACTGTAGCTTTCTACAAAACAAATTTGAATTCTGCTTTTAAATTAAGTAATTGCAAAACCAGAGCCATTTATTTGAGAGATAAAATGCTACTGTGAGAATAAGATTTTGATTCAGAGCTTTTCTGCTTGCTGACCTTAACCAAGGAAAATTAAGCAACATTTTTGATGGAGCCTTCTATCCAAAATGCTTAAAATTAAGCAACATTTTTGATGGAGCCTTCTATCCAAAATGCTTAAATGCAAATCATCCAGCTAGAGGGGAAAGAGCTAGAGGGGAAAAGTATCAAGACATTTCAAAATGTTCTAAATAAAACGGAGTCAGGTCTTGCTTTAAATTGTATTTCAGATTTCATTTTAATCAAATACTTTTAGTTCTTCAAAAGAAAATTAAATACCCCACTCAGATCCCTCAAAAACGCTTTCTACAATTCAAAATGCTTATTTCACTTTCTTTGGACCTTCCATCTAACAAAGTAACTACACCTATTGGCACAGTTTTAAGATTAGACAGTCACGAGTAAATCTTGATTATTATTTTTTACATTTATATATACACACATGCGTATGTACATATATAAGAAAGGGAGAGAAAGCCGAGTATATTTTACTGTTTCTTTTAATCACTTGTGCAGCCTGATTCACTCTCTTTGCAGTAACACGCAGCAAGAAAATTTTGGTTTATGTGGTGGTAGCAAACAGGTACCAAGAGCCATGTCAAGTGTACCGCACAACAGTAACAAATCAAAATCTGTTATATGGAACAACTTTCTAAATGAAAAGCTGCTGCTAGTTATTAAAGATGTTTTTTAAAGTGTGACGCAGGAGCTGCAAGCATTGTTCATCAGGAAAAGCAGCTGCTTCTTTATTTCAGTGGAGAATGGCTGGAGAGCAGGCCTCAGGCGAAGGACTTGGGAGTGCTCGTGGATGAGACGCTCAACATGAGCCGGCAGTGTGCACTGGCAGCCCAGAAAGCCAACCATGTCCCGGGCTACGTCAAAAGAAGCATGACCAGCAGGTCACAGGAGGTGATTCCTCACCTCCACTTTGCACTCGTGAGACCCCACCTGGAGTACTGTGTCCAGCTCTGGAGTCCTCAACAGAGAAAGGACATGGACCTGTTGCAACATGAAGGGGGCCATTATGATGCTCAGAGGGCTGGAGCACCTATCCTATGAAGACAGGCTGAGAGAGCTGGAGCTGTTAGCCTGGAGAAGACAAGAGGAGGAGAGGTCCAGGGAGACCTTAGAGCAGCCTTTCAGCATCTGAAGGGGCTACAGGAGAGATGGGGAGGGACTCTTTGTCAGGGAGTGGAGCAATAGGATAAGGGGAGATTTAGATTAGATCTCAGGAAGACATTCTTTCCTGTGAGGGTGGTGAGGCACTGGAACAGGTTGCCCAGAGAAGTTGTGGATGCCCCATCCCTGGAGGCGTTCAAGGCTAGGCTGGATGGGGCTTTGAGCAACCTGGTCTGGTGGGAGGTGTCCCTGCCCATGGCAGGGGGGTTGGAACTCAATGATCTTGAAGGTCCCTTCCAGCTCTAACCATTCTATGATTTAAGAATCCTCTCTGTAGAGGACTAGTTTTGGAGGAGGGCTAAGGCACATTTCCATCTAAGCATGTTATTTTAACCGTGCTTATTGCCAGCTCAGAGCAATACGCACCTTCAGAGGGCAATTCATCTTTACAAGGTGCTTCTCTCTCTCTCTCTCTCCCTTAACCACAGAAGACTAGAGGAAACTCTAGACTTTGTGATACCCACAGATAGGTGAGAGGATTTGCAGCGTGGTTGGATTTGAAGCTCTACAGCTGTCCCAGACGAACAACTGCACTTACAATAGGAAGTATTTTTTTCACTTAGAACTGCAAGGTTATTAAATTTCACTCATAGCAGTGCTTCATTTGTCTGCACTACTTCAATCCTACTTTTTTTAATACATTTGGCCAAAACCACAAATAATGTTGGAGTGTTTCTGTACTGAAGATTCTCCCAAGTCCTATGGAAAAACCACCCTTTGAAAAAATAGTCAAAAATTATTGGCCTGTGTCTTTAAGAACTATAGGCTTGTTCATTATGATTTCCTTAATAGCTTGTATTAGATTGTTTCATTGCGGATATCTGGAGAGCACATACATTAAGTGTAAATAATTAAAATGGTAAAGGAAATGGGGAATCTTGTCTCTGATTAATTAAGGGTTACAAGACAAAATGTTCTTGTGTAATTTAAATACTTGTTCTTGCTAATTTAAATAACAAGCCTTAGTTCAGTGCTACCTTCATTACAAATGAAAAGCATAGTGAAAATCACAACTAATCCACAAGTAAGCCAGATCTGGTCCTCCAGAAGTGCTCTATACACCTCAGTTTCTAGGAAAGCCAAAAGCACCTCCAAGCTTTAAACACTCATCCATTAAAAGAAAAGGCATTGCTCGTAGGGCACTCTGCCCTATTCAAATACAAGGGATATCATTAAGTTCTGCTGGGGAAGCACAAAGGCCCAAACATAAGCTTTGGCAGCTGAGAAAAAGAGCAATTGCAGAACTGTAGCTGTTCAGATGGTGAGATCAGTGTAGCTCGCTTGACTTCACTAGAATTATATGGATATAATACCCCAGCTGAGGATGTGATCCATTATCTGTAATTCCAGCTGTGCCTGCATTGCTAATCCAGCCAGATCTTCAACTCACGATTTATACGGCATGAAACGGACTACATAATATAATTTAAATACAAAGAAAAGACTCCTAGATAATTTCTGCCTCAGCTCACAATGACTCAGAGCAAACTGAATGTGGCAGAACAAATAAACCAACACCACAGTTTTTGAAACTGTTACTGTGTGTCCATGGACACACAAAAAAAGTCATTGAAAATTATTGATTTGTTGAAATGACTTGTGCTGTGCAATTTATGAGCAGTTTGCTCTCAGCACTGTACACTTACTCCAAGTTGTCACTTGGCATAAAGTCCACAGCTGCTACAAGATGGGACATAGCCAAAGGTTTCCTACTGAAACAAAGGGCCTTGTGAATCTTGCTAAAGTAATAATTTGCCTATCTGTTATAAGCTGTTGTGTAACTCTTAACAACATTCTAAGTTTACCGAGTGATTGTTAGACAATGGAGTGACTAGTCTTGCTTATCACAAAATCCAGAAAACAAGATAAAGGAAGCTTGGACAAGAAGACTGGAGCAAGGCCAGCTGCAGAAGCTGCAAATCCAGCAAAAAAAGAAAAAAAAAGGATCCGAATGACCTAAGTTCATCTAGAGGATAACTGATGAAGAGGAAGATACGACCATCAGATGAAGTAAAAGACCACCAGAGTGACTGTGGTTCCTGAGAATGGTCAATAAATGGCAGCAAAGACCATGGAGAAACTCAATTCCTGAGTATGTAATTAGTTCTAAGAAAGGCAGACTTATGTTAATCATGTCACAAAAAAACCTATGATTATGCCAAACTTTTGTAAATATAAGCCTGTTGAAATCGTGGCAGAGTGGGAACACCTTGAGGAAAAATCCCAGTGTGACTCCAGCGCTTGATAGCCACATCAGCTATTGAGTCCAACTTCTTTGCTTCACTACCTTATAAACAATTTGGTCTTAAAATTCTTTTTTAACCACCCTTTTATTTCTTCCCCTTAATATCCATAGAATTCAAGACAAATTTACAGATTCAAGCACATTTTTTGTTCAAATGTTTGCTATCTGTTGTGAGCAAAAGTAAAAAGGGAAGGAAAAAAAAATGTTGGTCTGAATAAATCTTCTCAAGTTAAAGGATATGCACAGAAAAACAGTGACAACATATGCCTGGCTCTATTAGTGAGCCACCATCCTGAAAGCATCCTGTGCTGGGATGTCTTCTTCAGGCTGCTGCTGTCAGAGCTGCCTGAACAGCTTGCACTTCATGATTACAGTCTACGCACGCACCCAACTCAGTCACTTTGCACGACTCAAAAACTTCCGGCAAACTGCATAAAAGGAAGTGGCAAAGAATCCTCTGAGCATGTCACAGTGGAGTCCTTGCCAGGTGGCCGTTGAAGGGCGTTCATGACTAGTCAATATGCAAGAGAGAGAAGCAGAGGGGACACGTGCCTCATTAAGGGCACATGTTGCCCTTACATTCATCAGACGCATTATTGTTGCCAGCTCTCCCATGGCACTGGCATAGTTCTGCTTCTAATCTCACAGAGCTGGCACTACACATTTACTGTGTTATGTGTTCAGTGAGGAAAGGGGGAAAAACAACATGAGAAAATTGAGAAGTGGATCTACGGTTCAGCTTTTTGTATCTGCCAACCACCCGCAAACCACTCTCTTCCTCCACCTTGTCTTCCAACTCTCTGTACCATGTAGAGGCTGCCAATCCCCCCATATCTGCCAGGTTGCAGCAGCAGCAATTTTCTCTTTGTCAGGCAGGGAGGAGGCTCTGAAGGAGTCAATTGGCTAGACAGACTATGTTTGCTGCTTGACCAACTATTCCCCATCTCCTCCACAGAAAGGGAGATAGACTGGACAGAAGCTTTCCAAAGACTAGATTCAGCCCACACATCCCCAACCTCAGTTAAACAACGCGGCTTTACATATAAAGCCAGATTAAAGAGAAGAATAAAGCATAAAATAGAAAATGGGAGTGAGATTACCCAATATGCCAGCTCAACTCACTTTAACTTCACCCTGCCCAAAGACAAAAGCAGTCTCTCTCCAGATTTAAGCACAGAATGTGATTTAAGTTCTAACCAACATCACCAGGAACTCCATAAACATCTACTATAAAAAAAATCAATGCCTTCTTTGCCAATGAGTATCATTTTAGCCAATTTTTCAAACATGTTAGATCTGAAGCAAAAGTGATTTTTCCTGGCATCAGAAAGGTAGCACATTACAGGTATCTTGCTTCCCAGTTCCTGCCCCGACCACTACAACGTCCCTGCCACTATGAACAGTAAGTGTCCTTCAGGGAAGAAGAAATCTTTCTAAATAGTGCAAAACAAGCAAAACTCAAACTGAACACTCAGGGTCAGGGCTTCAGCGGCTGTACCTCTGTTGTCTTAAAAGTGACAGAGATCCTTAGTAGGGCCATGTGAAGACAGCAAAACACAATTTGAATGTTGTCATGCGTGTATGCCTTTCTCCATGTGAAAATGGAATCAGTCCCTTAAAAGAGGCTTCACTCTATAAGAAATTAACATGCACCACCACCATTGACGAATTTATTATTTTTTTTCCTTGTGTACCCAGGACCATGACTAATCATGGTTATTTAAGGCTTCATTTCAGAGAGACACATTTTCAAGCAAGGTTGCAAGTGGCAAAATGAGAGGAAGGTCAAATTTTACTCCAGAACTGAGCTGACCCAGCAATATCCAGGAATGCTAACGAAAATAAAAGCAGGATATTGAATGCCCTTTTGTTCTGTGACTGCTCAGGGATTGTGGAAAACTAATAGGAAGGAACACATCCCTGAACAACTGATGCATATCATCTGCTCTGTAGGAAAGTGAGATGCTCAGGGTCCTGCCAGTCTGTGCCAGAGGAAAATTCCTCGGACATTAAGTTTGTGCTTAGTGTACACCTCTTTGAGGAAGAAGCATCAGAGATTAAAACCAAACCCTGCAATATTCTGACAATGTGTGAACAGCAATTAGCAACTCAGTAGACAGAGACAGGTTCTCTGGCATGTTCCATTAATCTCTTTATGCAGATTTAATACTCATGAAAGAGACTGCACGAGTAGCCAAGGATGTAAGTCTGCTATTCACACTGGGTACCTCAACAGACACCTATGATTGAAAAACAGGCAATGAGCCAGGAACGCACTGCTCTAGACTTCACTCTGACTCAGTGCTGGTCTTTGACAGCTCCCTCATGTTTCTGTTATCCTATCTGAAAGTAAGGGACAAAGCTATTTCATTTGCCCTGATAAATGCTTCATCTCCGCAACAGCCTGTAAACAGCAGCTTGAATTAAACTTTTAAACATTTACAAAAAAAAACCCACCTTCTGAAGTCAGATGGAGTCCAAAATTTTTCATGACTCACGAACAATCCTTTTGGTTCCTGCACTCCTTTACAGTTCTTGACCAACAGCCAGAAACCTTTCTTAAAGGCCAACTGCAAACCTTGCAGCTGGCTGTCACACGTGCTTTAGTACCACCCACACTATGCAGCTTTTCCAAAGGCTCATTCCTGCCTGACGCAGAAGGATGAGAACAGCTAAAGCCGTCATTCACTGGGAGCCTGACTGTGACAAGACGTGAGTGAACTCCATCCAACAGAAAACTAGGGAAGGAACTGCAGTTCCACACTGCCTCTCATTTTGCTTGTCAGTGGCTCATTTTTGGTTTTGTTCTACCTACAAGCAAGCTTGCACTTTGTGATCCAAGACACTTAATACAATGGCACAGGGAAAATCAGCACAACCAAGTGAGGTACAGCTGGACACTGCATGCAGCATGACCCAAGGAGCATGACTAGACTCCTGGGATATCCATCTGTTTGGCACATCCCTGCTAAAGCCCCAGTTGGGTCATCCCAGAGTAAACACAACTTACTTGACTGTTTTAGGGCTGATGGGAAGATCAGGAGTAGTTGGTAAGCTGCCCATCTCCTGTAACAAATCATTTAGAGAGTAAGAGCTTTATTGACTCACACAGCTGTGCTCCACATCCATGAAAAAGGCCTAGATCTGTACGTGCAACATGTTTTGTTATCAGTAAACATGCTCAGTATTACTCCACCTTAAACCCCTAACCTGATTCAGATTTTCAGTGTTATTCCACTGGCTATTCATCCTTCCTATCTTTCACAAATCATAGGAACCTACAAAAAACTGTCACTGTCACAGTATTTTCACTGCATTTTAGATGGTAACCTCTGATGTGTATCTGACTAAATTTGTATCTTCTGCTTCAAGGCCAAGGTCTCCCAAAATTGAACACTGCAGCTGCTGTTAAAGAATAGTGTGTTTGGTTGGGCTGGTTTCTTTCTTTTGTTTTATAACTTGTTTTCTTTAAAAATGAGGCTTACAGTTTCATTGTCTTGACTGTTGTTCAAGTGGTCCACTGTCAGGATACAAATCCGGTTACTTCTGGGAGTGTTGTTTCCCCCAAAGCTTAGTCTTACACAAAAATAGCACCGGGTAGGATGTAGACTCGTCAGAAATATCTGAAAAAGAATCCTTCACCATATTAAAAGCAAGCAAAATAGTGTAATTGGTCTAATGAACCTAAGAAACATGCCCTTTTACAGTATAAATGGATCTTCCAGTCACTGAACTGATCTTTATGAAAAGAAAAAAAAAAACATAGACATGTTTCTTTTGTTTATTCTGCTTACTACATTTTGTCTTTCACTCATTGTGGTAGTTATTCTGTCTAGTTGTTTTTTTATTTACTCCAGTTAGGGCATAGCAGAGCAGTGCCACCCAACTTACTGCTCCATGGATTGGCCAGCTCAGCTCAGTCTTTGATACTGTCATTGGGAGTGAGTGGAAGAAGCACTATGAGTATTTCTGTATGCATTAAATTAAATTTCAACCTCTTGAAAAATCTCTAAAAATGTACGTGACCTAAGGTGTCACTGACAAGACGAATGCCACGTTAATATGTGTTGGTATGCAAAATAGAAGAGCAAGTACAAAGAGTGAGCTACTAGATAGGAGTAGAGGGAGAGGGAAAAAGTGAGATTAAAATTGCACAGAAGATGTAGTTATATCACAGAGCTTCAGCTAAAGTTCTAGCAGTTACTGATAGCATGCTCATTTACACACATCTAAGCAGACCTATCAAACCAGAAACCTCAACTGGCAGAGGTTCCTAGTGTGTGAAACCAGGAAATTCTGTTTAAACACAGATAAAAGCTTTTTTTTTCTGTTAAGGCGGTCAAAGACTAGAACAGATAGCCTGGAAAGGTGGTGGTTTCTCTGTTCCCGGAGATACTCACCACCCATTTGGACTTGGTCCTGGACTGCCAGCTCTATGTGGCCCTGCCTGAGCAGAGGGTTGGAGCAGGTGACCTCCTTTGCAACGTCAACCATTCAGTGATCCCATGAATCCCAATCAAGCTTAGCTGTAAAAAAAGGTTTAAACTCCATCCTGCAGGGATGGTGGCTGTTTTAATTGCATATTTGGAGCACTGTGAAGACTTCAGCCATTAACCTTAGCTTTCAAAATCTGCATCTATTCTGTCTGTCCAGAGAGTGAGCAGAATCTTACAAATTACACGCTTGGACTTGGGATTTAGACACAGGAATTAGCCAAGTCTCTGCCTGAAGTAGGATTGCAAAAGGTAATATTAATATTTTTCTTAGTTGTATAATAAATACAACCATCTGGTATAAGTCTACATTACTCTATTACAGTACTATAGTGCTTCATTACTCTATAGTGCAAGAAAGCAGAGAATGAAAATGATAAGATTTCAACCAGAATCAGGAAGGAAATTTTCATTTAAGTTATAAATGAGCCCCAATCTTTTGAACCACGAGATGAATTCTTGCCATAGAAACAGTGATGGACTCAGCTGTCTGTTCTACACCACACTTCCCATCAGTGTTACTCCCTGTCATCAACCTGCTGTCTGAAACAGGCATGGCACTGAAAAATTGAGCCAGGAGCACTTCTGAGAATAGTCCATATTCACCATTGCTACTGATCTGAAACATTGCTCTGGGCATAAACCCAAGGAGAAGCGCTATCTAATTTGTAAGTAAATCCTGCCAGCAGGAGTAATAATTATCATACAAGAATCAACACCCTTATAGGATATAATGGAATAAATGAATTTATCAAATCAAGAATACATGCGTTTTGCACGTTGTTTGCTATCCTTCTAGACAGTAAAGCAAAAAAAGGTAGGAAAGTCACAGTGGAACATTCTAGTCTGAAAAATGCATTTCCTTTTCCTTTTAAAGCACAAAGAATCCATACCCCTACAGATAAGCCAATTAGAAGGGCTGACACAGATGAGGTTAAAAAGAGTTATAAGATTCAATGTACAAAAAGTTCATAAAGTGGCTAAAATTTCTTACTTTAAGACACTTGAGAAATCTCTTGTGTATTGTTTCAAAACTCATGTGAAATGGACGCTTAATTTAAGCATGCAATTTGACTCGGAAAGTCATACAAACAGCATAAGTGGAAGGTAAGAAACTGAATTCAGCCTATGCATTGGCTAAGTGATTTTCTGAAAAAATAAGAACACTCAGGCCATGCAGAGTCATTTGGTTAGTCATGCCAAACCATATGGCTTTCTTGAACTCACCTGTCTCTGTACTGTTATTTTTTGTCCTTCAGTTGCACCACAAGGTCTTTGAAACTGCCCCACCCCATATTTTTGTCTTTTGTTCAGACAACATCTAGCACTGTGGGCAGATCCCCAACTAA
Source organism: Pedionomus torquatus (assembly GCA_013398155.1). NCBI lineage: Eukaryota > Metazoa > Chordata > Aves > Charadriiformes > Pedionomidae > Pedionomus > Pedionomus torquatus. The sequence continues at coordinate 88,836 of VZRU01017614.1, read as the reverse complement.
TTGAAGTAAATGCACTGAAAACTTTCAATCTTACAAGGACGACAAAACTGCTAGGAGGTAGAGCTCATATTGCCACACTATCCCCTTGGCATGTCCTAATGTGCTAATGGGAGATCAGGGGAAGTCTTTGTGGTTTAGTTCAAGCATGTGAGTCTGTTCCCCAGCTCAGTTCACCACCACATGGGGAAAGGACAAGGCGTCAGATAGAGCATGAGGGGAACCCCTGCCCAGTCATATGGACTGATGCCACACATTCAGTGCATTCCCCAGCTGACACTGCAGCCTTTGGTCCTAATCACCTTCTTGCTCTCCTCTAGCCCTACCTTTCTTACTTGCCCAAAACAAATGTAACACCCATTCACTTTGAGCCTAAGCAGTGAAGCAGTAAACATGTCCTCCTTGCAAGGTGTTTCTAGTTTAGTCAGAAAACAAAACCATAAATTGATAAAAGTCTTCCATGTTTACAAATAATCATGACAGCCTCCCACATCACATACCAAAATGCAGACACTTCTGCTGTGTGCCCTCTGCATTTACATTTGGACAACCCAAACCACATCAGGAGCACCACAGATACTAAGACTTTTTTTCATCACCAGACTGTCTTTCCTGTCAGTACCATCCATCTTTTGAGGTCTGTTTACCCTCTTAGAAAGGACATCATGCTGCCAAGCTCTTTAGTGAAGATGCAGATGAACTGATGCCACTCTAGGCCACACATGACACTTTCTTTGGGTCCCTCTGCACCTCAGATTCCTTCCCTGAGGCCCAAGGAAACCTTAAAGGAACTCTCTGCAACCATGACTTACTGTTTCTTTTTGGCTACTCTAGGACAACCTTCAAGACCAGGCATGTCTTTCTTCTATGAATCGGTGAGTCCAACTTCAGGTACTGCCAAAATATGTTCTCTGGACCAAATGAGGCTTTCATTACTAAAAATACTCATAAATGAAAAACCCCAATCTGCCAGAAGAACGGAGGGAATACCCTGGCTTCTATCTGCTTCAGAAGTAGCTCTTTAACTGCAATGTAGGTATGGCTTCTGTGGGTCGGAGATCAACAATTGAGAGGATTACTGGTGCTACACTGCCAGGGTATGGGTGGAGCAGAAGAGAACTGAAAGAAGACATATGTTTTTGCCTCCCCAGCAGATAAAAAAGGCAACGCCTATAGGGAGAGGTAGTGTCTTAGATCAACTGGTTCATCATAAAAAACAGAAACAGTTCTCAGAAATGCTGGTATTTAATTTGGAACTTTTTCTTGTTTAGGTTTTGTGGAAGGTCTTTTGTGTGCTTAAATGCTTGCTTATGTTTTTACCAAGTATTCTAACTACAGACCTTATCTTTTGATTCCTATACTAATATGGCTATAAGAAAAATATTGTTGCTTTTTGAAAGATACTGGACATGCTCCTGGACCAATAAAGGAAGGAAAACTCTTTCTATGCATGATGAATAAAAAGGAATCTACCTGCCATATCCCCTTATTGTCTATATGACCACTCCTGGAAGGTCTCCAAATAGTTTTCCAGAAATGGACCATGACTTAGTCATATATTCATTGAATCCTTCAGTTTTGAGTTTATGTTTCTTCACAAATTTAACTAACTCATAAGATAAATACAAAGACAGGGCCATTCTGGTAAAAAGACTCACCTGTCTTTCTTTTCATCCCTACTATGTCATTTTGAAGTGCTGGCTTCCATAAACATTCTACCCATTTTTCACATACACACTTCCCCAATTGTTCATTTTTTCAGCCTGCATACAACTGAAACACAGACATTTCTGTAATAAAATCAGAACACATCTTCTAAAAACCTCTTAACGAACAGCAGTGAGTCTGTGGGTAGAGCTTCTCCCTCTCCCCCTTGCCTGCAAATTTAAAAACACATTCCAGAACTGGCAGAATTAAGCTATTTACAAGCTTCAAGACATCTTCTGGAACATAAATCAATGAGTATCAGAAGCAGCTCACAACTTTCTGAGACAAATTTGAAAAACTGACTTTCATGCCTTGCACACCTTGGCTTTGAAAACAGGTTTTAATCCCTGATGATACTTTTTCCTCGATGATGCTGTTGTTCTTCTTTGTTACTCCCTGTAAATGGCCTTCTGAACATCTAGATTCTTCGTTCAATGTTTGCCCATTTCCACTCTCTTTTTGTGTACACTAAACCTAGTCAGAATAACTAATTCTTTCTGTCCTTCATTTTTCTCTACTCTTTTAATACAGATACTACATTTTTACTATTTGCTGAGAACTTGTGAAAAAATAATGCTTCTGATACTCCTCTGGCCCTTTACTTATAAACTCCTGAAAAAAATTTCTCAAGATCCCTCTAACTTCTGGTTTACCTAAAATCCTTTAACTGGTTTGTTCTCCATTTTTATTTCTGTTTTGATGACTGATGATCTTCATTGGATTGACTCCACTATCATGCACTAAACTTGCTCTAGCCTTCCTCTTTCTTTCAGCGTATTACAGTCTCTTAAATGCTAGTTTCTGCAATATCAGAGTATTGCCTTGTAGGTGTTGTATTGTTCCACTTTCATTAAATTCCTAGCAATTTCTCAAAAGTTTAGTTTGAAAATTCATTAATTGCAATTTTAAGTTTATCATGTAATGATGGCCAATTCTATGAGGTTCAATAAGGCCAATTGCTGGGTCCTGCACTTCAATCATAACAACCCCAGGCAACACCACAGTCTTGAGGCAGAGTGGCTGGAGAGTTGCCCAGCAGAAAAGGACCTGGGGAAGCTGGTGAACAGCCAGCTTAACGTGAGCCAGCAGTGTGCCCAGGTGGCCAAGAAGGCCAACAGCATCCTGGCCTGTATCAGGAATAGCATGGCCAGCAGGAGTAGGGATGTGTACTTGGTACCTCTGTACCTCTGGTACCTAAGTACTTGACACTGGTGAGGTATCACCTTGACTGCTGTGTTCAGTTCTTGGTCCCTCACTACACGATGGACATTGGAGTGCTGGAGCATGTCCAGAGGAGAGCTACCAAGCTGGTGATGGGTGTAGAGAACAAGTCCTGTGAGGAGAGGCTGAGAGGACTGGGTATGTTTAGTTTGGAGAAGAGGAGGCTGAGGGGAGACCTCGTTGCCCTCTACAGCTACCTGAAAGGAGGTTGGCATTTTCTCCCAAGGGAATAATGACAGAACCAGAGGAAATGGAAACCAGCAGAGGAGGTTTAGATTTGATATTAGGAAGAATTACTTTACTGAAAGAGTGATCAGGCACGGGACCAGCCTGTTTGAGTCAGGTGGTTCAGTCCCCATCCCTGGAGGTATTTAAGAAACGTGTAGATGTGGCACTTCAGGGCATGCTCTAGTGGCTGAGGTTGTAGGGGTTTTTGTGTGTGTGTATGGTTGGACTCAGTGATCTCAGAGGTCCTTTCCAAAACTGATGATTCTGTAACTCTGTGACCAGACTTGTCAGACCACAGAGAAACTCATCAACAGTATTGAAGAAGATTCAATTTAGCATGCAGGTACTTTTAAAATGTTGTTTCTTTCCCTCTACTTCTTCATATCATGTTTTAACATTTCAAATACATTTCACTCAAAACCAGTTATTGTACTTAGAGCCGAAAAATTCAAGGAACAGAAAGGACAAATAAATACATAATGAAATCCAGTGGGCTAACATCCAGCTTCAAATTTCAAGCATTAAAAAGGAAAGGGAGTAAGGCTGTACTAATTAGCATCAGCCCTGCAGAAAAAAAAAAAAAAAAAGAAAAAGAAAAAACACCCAACATGCAACCATCTGTACGTTACAGGAAACAGAGATCAAGCAAGACAAGCAGTGCCTGAGTTAGTATGATAAAGAAACAATAGTCCCTCCCTCCTCCTTTATCAGTGGTGCCTCACTGGAAAAAATACCAGACCTTGGAGTCAGTCTCCAAGACAGCAGTTCCTGAATTGATAACTGCTATATCTTTAGCTCAAAGCATCCATGAGGTTCACTACCCTGACATGGTGATTTTGATATATCTAATATGAGAAACACAGCCGGACAACAGGTGTGTCCAACTTGAGTTGAGTTTGTCCCTTTCTTCCCTCATAAGCCTCTGCCAGCAATAGGCATGAAGCTATTAGGAAGATGTGTGGTCTTCAATAGTTTATTTCCCAATCCAAACAGGTTTATCAGCAAAACTCTTCCTTTCAGTTGTTCTTTGCCAGGAGTCAAGACAGTCAAAACAATGGACATCAGCATAGGAGAAGACAGCAGTCACCCTGGTTACTGCTGATGCTTCCCCCTCAGCACATTACCTTAATTCACAAACTCCTTTCATGTTGCCCTCAGTGCAGAGGAAATAGACAGGAATAAACATGGTATCATAAAATCTAAAACTGGTCTTCTCTCCTGAAGCAGGAAAACTCTAAGGTCCTTAAGACAAAAGCACCTTTTCCCATTGCCTCCTCTTTCTAATCCTCTCTTCATCCCTTTACAGTCAACTTTTTTACAGCAGTTCCTCTTCAAAGGACTGTTTTTCAAAAAGGTTTCCTGACTACACTCTCATTTCCCTTACAACCAATAACGCATTTCCTCATGGTTTTAGAGATGTACTCAGCGTCAGAACTTCATAAAATCTGAGAGACAGGGTTAGCTGCTAGTATACATCTTTCCCCAAACGACACTAAAACTCTCTGCATGAGAGCAACGAACATCCTTTTATAGATTACTTCAGTTTTACGGTAACTGATTTTTTCTCTGCTCTGAGAAACCACCAAATGCCTCGCACCAGGAAGAGGCCCTGAAGAGCAAGCCAACCAAAGGCCCCCCATCTGCCCATCTAACCAGAGTAGCCAACCATTGCTGATCACCCCATACCTTTTCACGCTGTATTAACCATCTTTCCTACACTCAAAATGATCCAGCCATTTAGTCACATCTGAAGCAAGGATATCACTTACCCTCCAAAGATCTATATAGCTAAATATTTATCTAAACAAATACTGGGAAAGCACCAATTTGACAGCTGACAACTTTCCAAATTTTCTACAGAAGTAAACTAAAAGCAGCAAAATGTGTATGCCAGTTTTTACAGCTAGATTTGTCCTGTTCAGAAAAATAGCAGTTTCACTATAAAAGAAAATAAACCTGACTCTACTTGGAGGTGTATTTTCACTAAAAATTTCTATTTCTGTTATTGTACATAAAAGGCTGATCATGAAAAATGTTCTCTAACACTTAAAATGACTCATTTCTAGCAATTTAACAGCATCCTCTGTAAGAAAGATACAGAAGTTTTTTAACATTCTGACTCAAGACAATTGTCCTTTTAATCAGCTCAGTGTTTGCTTATAAAAAGCATTTCATGAGTCATAACCATACACTCCTAGATTTTAAAACTTCATATCCAGCTTTTGCAGGAACATAATAGTTTGAAAAACAACAAATGTCAACAAACCTTTATATTCCCCAGGGATGTAACAAGCTTTTCGTTAAATCTTTAGGAGTCATTTAGGGATTTCTGTCAAATCGTCTACATGACAGACTATTTTCACAGAATCATAGAACTGTCCGGGCTGGAAGGGACCTCCAAAGGTCATCTAGTCCGACCTCCCCGTAGTTGCAGGGACACCCCCAACTAGACCAGGTTGCCATCGAGCCTCACCTTGAATATCTCCAGGGAAGGGGCTTCAACCACACCCTTGGGCAACCTGTTCCAGTCTTCCACCACCCTCATGGCCTCATACTTATCACCAAAAAGGACTGTCATGGTTTAAACCCAGCCAGCACCTAGGACCACACAGCCAGTCACTCACTCCTCACCTTCAGCCCCAGCAAGAGTGGGAGAAAAAGAAGTGGAAAGGAAATGAAACCTCTTGGGTCGAGATAAAGGCAGTTCAACAGAACAGTGACAGAAGAGGAAAATAACAATAATAATGGTAAAAGAATATACAAAATAAAGTGATGCAATGCAAGTGACTCTCACCACTTGATGATTGGTTGCCCATCCCATCCTGAACAGTGATTGCAGATTCTTGCCCCCCAACCAACCTCCATTTATATACTGAGTATGATATCCGTGGTATCCCTTTGGCTAGCTTGTCCTTTCTATGCTCCTCTCAGCTTCTATGGGAAGCTGAAGAAACCCATGACTAACATATTAGCAACAACTAAATATGTGTAATTGACATTCTTCTCATACTAAATCCAAAACACAGCAGCTACTAGAAAGAAAATTAACTCTATCACAGATGAAACCAGGACACTAGTGAAGTGCACTTTGGCTGCTTGCTAAGTCTACACAGTAAATGTCAATACGGTGCTAGTGCTGAGATATCTACACATGCTGGTACTAAAGCAGTTACAGGAAACAATTGATTTTGGGTCCTGATTTCCGCAATGGCTATCATCTAGGGTGCCACCTGACTAGAAGAAAGCTAGAGCTAGTACCTAGAGCTGAAAACTCTCCAGTTAAAAACTATACCAAATGCCTTAGCTATGAAGTGTCAGCTTCTGCATTGCCTCTACTAGCAGCCTCTTAGTATTGATGTTTTCCAAAAAATAGATGTGCCTGCATTTCTCTCAAAGGACAGACTACACTTCCAGCACTGAAGGTGGGCAGGGAAGGCTGTCTGGCCTCCAGAACAGGCTGGGAAAAAGAGACTGTCTCATCCACATCCTGTGGGATTTTTTTTTGTCTTGGAAAGTCCAGCCAAAGGCTAACCCTCCCTGATGAGATAAAAAATCCAAGTCAGGTTTTTGGTGGGTTTAAAGTACTGCAGTGGGAGCCACACCAGGAAAGAATCTATTCTCCTAAAGGACTCCATAATGGTGTTTCTCTCTCCATTTGACCTTTCCTTCAGTGTCTACTGTAAGTCCTACAGATTTAGTCTTCTCACTGAAATTAACACTGAAATAACGTCCTACAATGTTGCTTTTTGATAATAAACAAGTACATCTTTCAAGTTATTATATGAATGGAAAAATTAATAGCCTATGGAAACCAAAATGTCATAAAAAGAATTTTAAATACTTTCGTATGCATTATAACAAATTGAGAGTGCAAAAATGAAAACAAGGAGGCAGCTTCTAAGGCAAGATCTCTTGCTGACCAACCCAGCAACGGGTTTCCCAACCTACCTTGCTGCCCAAACCAAAGTCTGCTGAAAACAATACCACACAGGCCATCAGCCTCCGCCCAATATCAGCAGCACTGGGATCTCACAAATCTGCACAAATCACCAGAGATTAGCAGAGGAGTAAACCCCGCCAGTTTTCTCCAATAGATTATTTCATTCCCAGCAATTCCCTCCACTTTTTAATGACAAAATAGATACTAATTCACCTATCTGCCTCTTTAACACCTACACTTAACCTAAAGCTTTTGGCCTGTGGCTAAATCCATAATGATAATTCTTATACTCCTTTGGCTGTCTTCTGAATTTGGAGCCTTTCTTTGAAGTTCCTGGGATCACATGACCGCAGATGCTACTAAAAGTGAAAGTTATTTTTTACAGATGGGAACAAAAGAAAAACTGGCAATGTCACAATGTGACAAACTGCAGAGAAGTAGTAGTTTTCTGTGTTCTCATTATTTGTAGTCTTTCAAATTTCAGGATGCCTTGTATCTTCATTTAAAAAGAAAAAAAAAAAAGATATTTGCTTTCCAGTCAATATCTGAAAAAAAAAAAAAAAAACCAAGAGATGGGATAGTGGTAGAAAAAAGCCAAAGACTGCAAAAAAAAAAGATTAGTTACCTAAACATGGATTAGGCACTTCAAAATCTTTGGGGATGTTATCTGGAAAAAAATTGGGTTGTTCATACAAGACATTAAATTGCCTGATCCAGCAAAACATGTCTAAGTTATTCCTCTGACTTTGAAGATATTACTCACAATCTTAGACATGAGATACTTGGGTATGCTATTCCACATATTGGCAGTAGCATTTAAAAGCTCTCATATCAAGTCCTACTGCAGCAATGTAAGGGTTAAAAAAAATAATCACCTTAATTAAAAGCATTATTTGCTCAAGGACATATATAGCTTTCCCATTTCACAAACTAATAATGTAAAATCAGACAGATGGTTGTCTTTCTGTTTGATACTGCTGGCAGACTCTTCAATACAGTGGTCTTAAGAAGACACCAGGGGGGATGGGAAGAAAAAAAGAAAAACGAAAAGCAGCACTCTTCCTGCAATGGCTTGCCAAGGAAATGAAAATGTGTGAGACAATGTGTTAATGAATACAGCACATATGGGCAAGCACTGGTGATTTTGGTAAGGCAATGATTTGCAATTAAAATGCCATTCACAATAGAGATAACTATTGATTATCATCAAGTCCCAGTTTAAGATAGGAGACATACAAATGCACGTGTAAGATAATGTATCCTATTCTTCTCCATTTCTGCAATAAGTACACATTAGAACTGAAATTCTAGGACATTTCATCAGAAATCCAAATGGATTGTTTTAAACCTGGTATCGTCTCTCTTCGTTTTGTGATAATTACTACTGAAACATGTATTTTTGTTTAAGAGAAAGCATCAAACTATGATTTCAAGACATTTTATTTATAAATTCCTATTTCACCCTCTTATCAATTAGCCCTTTAAAATTACTGTAACATGGAGACTTTTCTAAAAGTTCTCTGGAACATGCTTCCTAATATCAAGCACTTGCTTTTGCTGATGAGGTATTATCCTCATCTCCACCAACTTAGCTAACTGTACCCCTGGAAAACCATTACAGCTCTTCTCAGTCTTTCCTTCTTCTCCCCTACCAAATTAAACAACTTTTCCACTCAGTTCCCATTTTCCTAACTCAAAATTTCAGTGCATTTTTTCTCATCTCATCAACAGAAACTGATGTTTCTCTTTGAAGCCACCAGTACATTCTGAGACACATCTAGATCCAACAGTCACTTCCTTGGGGCTAAAAGCTTCAAAGTTCACTTTCTTGCTCTTCATTGCACTTTGCATTTGAAATTCCATGTTTGAGATCTGGGATTTTATTAAACACATGGTGCCAAAACCAAGTACACTACCCCAGCTGAGGCCATAGTTGAGCTTAAAATATATCTTTTCGCGCATTACACTTACTTATCTAACTTGTTATCTAGTAGGACATCGCCTATTCATGCTCAGCCACTGACCCAACACCACATGCTTTTTTGCAGCAGAAATGCCACCTAACCAGTAACTCCCCCATTTTTTCAGATATTCCTCCCCACACTGAGGACTCTACTTTTGCTCTGAGTGGCATTCTGCTTAGTTTAGATTTTCATTACACCTTTGAATTCTAACACTAATGCCTACAGTGCCGCTTTAGTTGGTACTGGCTGCACATCTGTAGTGGGAAGATAGGTGCTTTTTGGTGTGACTGATCTACTGCTGTTGATTTTAAAAGCTGACTTTAAAATTTAAGCTGTACATATGGTGTCTGATTCAAATGAATTAGGTTATTTGGCAATGTTTGATTCGGCTGCAAAAGACTGTTCCACATAAATCTCCCTACATAGGTAAGAATTTCTAGATCACTGAAAAGTATGACTTTACAGCCAAGCTCTGCAACTTTTCAAAAGAAAAAAAAAACCACATCTAAACCTCGTCTGTAAAAAGTAGAGGAAAAGACAACAATAGATGAGCATTTTTTAGAAGTTCATAGACCCCTACAGAAGAACATAAAAGGACAGTCTTGCAATGTGAAAGAAAACAGTATTTCTTATTACTTTGGCATGCTTCTCAATAAAATAATCTGAGATATATTCAGATACCAGGAATGACAAAAGAACCTCTCTGTCAGTTATTTAAAAACTGGTGGTTAAATGACTTCAGACGGAAAGATCTTCTCATGACCTGACTCCTAAAGCAAGAACAAGATGAGTAAGAGGGGTTTTCCTTCAGTAACTTCTTTTATGGGTGCTGTGTTTTTTTTGTTGTTTTGTGATCTTTTGATCTTTTTCAACTGCCCAATTAAAATGAAACTAAGTAGGAATGGAATACGTAGTTTTTACATGGAGACATAGTCAAGAGGAATTTTGATTTACCATTTTCATGAGTGTCCGTAACAGGCTTAATATTGTACATTGGTATAATCAAAAATGAAGGATGCTTTCATCAAATTAAATAATTGCCTCAGTTCTGTCTCTTTACACTTAACAGCTTAAGACAATTGGACACAAAGATTTCTTCAGGACTGAATCCAGGAAAGATTATTAGTTGGCTCTAAGATGCAGGAAAAACTCGAAAGCAAATTTAATTCCGCTCAAATTTCATGGGAACCTAATAAACAACAGAGATATTTTACTGACATTTCAAAGCTCAGAGGCAGAATCATTGCATTTGTTAGCCCTTAGTCTCATTTCTTCATCTTGCTTTAGTGCAGTAAACTGGATGCAGCAAAAACTTGCCAAACATCACAGAGATCAAAAAAGTGAATTAATTGACTGAAAAAAAAAATGTTCACACTTAGTGCTGGAAGTTCATACTGAGCTGCAAAGTGTAACAGCTGATCCTAAGCCTGCTTATCTAAGCTTTAGTTAGAATATTTTTACATTAGCAATGTTACAGAAGCATTGGGAGACTCCCTTACAAAGACACATAAAAATATCCACATTTAAAAGAGTGAAGTTTGACACCATCTCAACGAACCCTTATTCCTGTATTCAAAGCAACAAGCCACGCTCTAGTAGAAAAGCTGTAGTAGCTGTAGTAGGATCACCTGCACCCTCATCCCACTTCTGATTTTCATAATTGATCCACTTATGATACCCTCCAAAGCCCTAAACACATGCAGAAATGACCCAGTCTTCATCCAAGTGGGTTTATGTGATGAACGGAGAGGGTATCAAACAGGGGTGGGCAGAGCTCTGCCTCAGAGCCCAGCTCTGTAGTCCACAAAGCTCCCGCTCTCAGGGACCTGTGCGGCGCTGAAACACCCACAGAGGTGGAGGTGGGGAAGAACACCTTGGCTCTTCCCTTTGGCTGAAGGGCACTCCTCTCCTGCAAGGAAAACGGCATCAGTTCATGCTCTGCCCCTGTCATGGACTGATGTGCTTTCCAGCACAGAGGGCTCAGGTAGCAGAAGAGGTTGAGCTCTCCCTTCAGTGGCAAGAAGGAGGCAGGAAGGGGTTTCTCCAAGGAAAGAAGAATAACTCATTGCTCATCATATATCGGGGATTGCTAGGGCAGAGACCTTGAGTCCCCCTTTGCCATCTGCTCCTCAAGCTGATAGCATCAGCAGCAGTCTCCACAGTTGCCTGATGCACTCCCCCCCACAACCCTAAGATGCATTGTCTTCTTTCCAGCACCATCAGTGATGGGAAAATGCAGCACCCTGAAAAGAGAATGGGGAAAAGCTTCACACAATTCAACTGATGATTGGATTATGTCTCAAAGACATTGTTGGGAGGTGTGTATAACATACCTTGGAGGCTTCTGTTAGTTATACCAATGCTGAATTATGGCAAATAAAGAATGACTACCATAGTCATTGTGCCATTTTCTAATGAGATTATTTCCACGCAAGTCAGAAACCCTCACACAGCTCGTGGACAAAATACTCATCAACAAACATCAGTCAATCTGAAACTTACTAAATGCTGGGAAACCATCTACTTGGACTATTATATGCACGTTAATGATAAACTATGTGTGGTGGGTTAGAGCAGGCAGACATGGTGACTAGAAAGGAAGATTGCTGGAAACCGCATTTATGTACAAATTTAATTAAAAGTTTAGACAAAAGGTATGAGTATTCTTACATAACATTTGTGAGAGGTGTTGAAGATGGAAAGAAATTACTATAATTTGCTTCTCTTAAATAGCCCAGAGTCACTGATTTCAGAAACAGAATATCCACATCCCAAATAGTAATTCTTTGTTTTCTTACTCTATATGTGTTGTCATTTATCAAGAATCACCACTACCTATTTAAAGAATTTTGGGTTCATGTGTGATCCACTGACTAGGCCCCTTCCACAGCTGTAGACAAGCGTTCAGAATATCAACTTTCTTGATTTTTTTTTCACCAAATCTAAACACAGCAATAGGCACATCACAGGTCTCGCTACTGCACTGCCTCTTTCCTAGGAGTGATGTATATCAACTGCTCCTGTAAATAAAACCAGGAAAAACACAGAATAATGTTCTGCCCACAAAGCGTCTCCCTACAGATAAGGCCAAGCTGACTATGGTGGTAGAGGAATGAACCAGAAACATCAAAGATACCAACCTTTCTGCAGTCCCTCAACCATATCAGGGGATAGAGGGTGGAAGAGGTCGCAGTAGCCCCAGGAGCAGTTTTATGAAACATTTCAATCCCTATTGTGACCTCAAACCATGGTTTGACAGAGAAGTAAGGCTTGAATGCAAAGTGAAAGAATTTTTACACAGGCTCAGAGGACCACAAGTTCCAATATTAATTGAAGGGAGATGCCCATGAAATATTTTAGACCAAAAAAAGAAACTGGGACAGTCATCACAAGACTTCTTAGTCCACTGCACAAATTTCTGTTATAGTACCTCCATTGTCAGTACTCCTGTATTTTATGAAGCAAAGTTAGGCTAGGAAATTCCTCATCCTTTCTTAAACCCAAATGAGAACTGAGCATAATATTTTACAAGTGAAAACTTTTTCCTGCTGAAAACAGAGTAGGAACATGATCTCTTCATTCTTTCAGTATTATTTGCCTACTCAAATTTTTATAGAAGACAATGCTGTTAAAACACCTCTAAAGTCAGTGTACTTGCAAATTAAAATCTTGACTCACCCATCTGAAAGCTTTAAGTCTAGAGGAGAACGACGGTAGCTCAGATATCAACCTGCAATAATTACTGCCAACAGATTTCTTTTCTGAAGGCAATGATTCTGCTTTTAGAACAGAACAGAAAATTGCCTCTACATCCCTGGTATAAAAACTTTGCCCTACCCAACATGCTTCATCATACATTATCTGGTAAGGACAAATCTTTTAGAAACCATGAATGGTGTTGCAGGACCAAATCACTAAATCTGCCATAATACACTTGAGAAATAATTGAGATGTCAAGCCTCATCAATATCAACCTACTTAAAGTAAGGACAAGAGGAAAGGGGAAGAATGATAATGAATAATACCATTATGTGAAGCTAGTTAACTTATAGCTTAGAAACAGATACGTATCAGTCACCAGTCTGAATGCCCTTGAATGCCATGAAAGTCTGGAAAGAAAGCAGTCTTAATTCCTTTAAAAGCTTCTTTCCATTGAAATGGATTATTTGTTGACAGAGTAGTAGTCTTTTTTTTTAACTTCCAGGCTTTCATTATTTGTTCAAATTCTAACAACACACAGGAAGTAAAATAATGAGTTTAAACAGCATGAAATAATTATTTAAAAAAAAAAAAATAATCTCTTCCTAACCAGACAGATGCAGCAAAGTGTCAGATCCCTCAAGAACTCCAAGCCTCAGTGGAGGTTTCTGCCAATTTTCAGCACTATGAACTTGTTCTCTGTGTCATCTTCAGTTACTGGTTGTGTAACTCCTCCTAATCAATACACATGCATATACACCCCACATTACTTTCTCATCAAAGGTCTTGCATCGCAGTCATCATCTACTCACTTTCAAAACTGACAGTGAATGCAATCCCATTTCCTGTGGCCCATCTATTGCTTCTTCTGATTCTCTTTTCCCATTTCCCCTCCCCGCTCCATTCCCTGTGATATCTCTCTCACTCTCTCTATCTGCATCTTCAACCATCTGCTCACCCCTTCCTTCTTACTGGATACCTCCACAACCTCTTTAGTGCAAATCCATAGTCTCTCTGTAGCATCACTAAAACTTTTTCCTTTTCCTCTTCTGTTCAGAAATAGTAAATACAGTGATGTTTCCACTCTAGGCCTTGATGGAGGGGAAGGTGCAAAATAAATATTCACAAGTTTAATAATTCTCTGTGTTGATAGCTGTAAAAATCCTTTGTAAGCCTCACATTTCACATTGCTCCATTTTATCCAAAATGCCATGGCCAAACTGATCTTAAATTAGCCTCATCAGCCATCTATATCCCACTAGATTTTCAGATTCCCCATCTTCAGGTCCACTGCCTTGAGCAGCTCCCTCTTCTCGCCTGGCACCTGGTGCCATCCACTGTCAATACTACCTGGTCTGCTTTGCTCCCATCCCACAAGCACTTCTGTGCCTTTGCCTACTCAGACACTCTCTGCCTGGAATCAGCTCTCAAAGCTGATTACTACTCCATTTCCCTCCTGCTTGCCCTCTCTTTTCTGCTCTGTCAAAGACTGTCATCTTTTCCACACACAAAACTAGAGAACCCTTCAATTCCTGATAAAGAGGAAAAATATTACGTTTAAATACCATCAAACATCCATTTCCAAGCCTGTGCTTTTCTTCTTTCTAAAACATCTGGCTTTCTATTATTCATTTTATTTCCCTGCTTTGTTCCTGTCACAATCCTTCACCTCCCAGTACCCACACTGTACATTTCTTTATGCCTAATAGTTTCCTGTTCATTCCCTTGGTTTATGCTTTTTCTCTGTGTTTTCAGTGAACATGGCAGGTTACTATCAGACCTTGTTCTGCCTGATAACAGCCTACCTTATTCTGGGTGATAAACAAGTAACCTAGCAATTAAAATTCAGAAAGACAAAATCAGAGAGATTGCATTGACTTATTTTTTTCCCTTCCCTCTTCCCCTCTCTCATTGGCTACTGACATTTGGAAAATTTCAACCAACTCTAAAAAACAACAAAAATTTGTCCTAGTTTCCTAAGAAAGCAAGGCCTGTATAATCACAACCTGCCAATCAGCTCCATCCTAACTACTTTTGTACTCGTAAGTCAGTATCAAACAAATAGTAAGACAATAAGGACCCAGAGGTTATCAGTGGTGAAGAAAAGAGAAATCCAAATTAGCTTCTTGATTAACTGTGGGATGCAGCAGCCAGCAAGCCTGGCCACCATAGTAGTTTGGGGCATGCATCAGAAAAACCAAAGCACCTCTGGCACATGCCCAGCCTATGGTAAAGCTGGAAGCACTGAGGGGAGTATGGTGCAAGAAATAACTGTAAAAGCCAGAGTCCCTTAGTTTCCCTGATTACAGCAAAAGGATCATGGGTTTAGTCTTGAGTTATTTTATCTAACAGCAAACCGTTTCCTATTTCATCTTTTCCCTCTCCTCTTCTGGGATCAGAAGATCATTAAGAACGTAACTCTGATGCACCTATAATATCGATGAAGCACTTTTCTTTTTGTTTCCACCAAGCAGAGAAGAAACAATATGGTCTCTACCTTTTCTGAATTATACTGGGATTTGCAGTCACCAGCTGGGTTTTCGATCCAACATCTTTGCTGTATTCACTGGACAGAGGAGGAAGGTTGCACCTGTGCACAGAAAGACAGGCAAGATTTTAAACGACGATTGATAGGCTTCAACCTGTCTTTTCTAATTTGCAAGTTTGCAGGTATTTTACATTTTTTTTAATTAAAAAAAAGTGTAAGCTGTCTGAAAATCTAAAAGTACTGTATAAATATTAGACCAAGTCACAGATACTCTCTTCTGTACCACAACGATAAGCACAACAGGACATTTTTGTACCAGGCTGTGGGGAAATTTCAAAATAAAACTTTTAGCAAAAGCAAAGACGCAAACTTGGAATTTCCAACAGGCTGAAAGGCCATAGAAGAGGCAGTCACCACCTATAGGAAAGGCTTCCCTCCCCACCCCCAAATTTTTTTAAAGTTTCTGTTTTGCACTCTGTTCTGTCTCATTACCATTATCAGGCTCCAGACTGTTACCACCCTGTGGTATTACAAGCATTACAGCCCTTGTAAACTGTGGGCAACTGGCATTTTTAATATCTTCAGCAGAGAGAATTTACCAAGAAAACAGAGAAAAAATTGTAAGGGGCTAATTAGATACATGCATCTCAGTTCTGCTTGATCTTGTTCTGGTGGGCAGGGTGATAATATAATAAAGTGACTGCGCAAATTTTTCTTTTGGAATGCAGAGAGTTGAGGCTCCAAGAAAAATAAAAGTAGAGAGAAACTTCCAGACAATGAACAGGCCTAAATGCTCCATAGTAAAGACCTAGGAGAAGAAGGAAGGTGCAACAGATAAAGATGAAAATACATTCAAACATTTATGCACTGCTCCAAAAATCACAGTCAGGGGAAATCTACTCCTATTGAGTAACTGGACCAAAAAATGGTGTCAAAACATTTTTCATTTAATATTTGTTGAACTTTTAAAAATCAAAAAGATAAATAATGTTTTTAATGCTTTAAGGGCAAAAGTTAAACTAGTATTCTCAGTACAAGTAGAATTTGGATTTTTTTCAGGAAAAGACTTTCAGGTTTTTGTTTTGTTGAAGTTTTCATTAAATAAAAAGGTTTGAGCTCTTTCATAACCAAATCTACCCTCCAGTTTTTAAGTTCAATCATCAAAACAAGACATCTGCATTTGCTTATGTTGGTTTCACTGTTTTTCTGCAGCACACTGGAAAAGCACAGCTCAGAGAAGCAGCAGATGAGATAAAGAAAGGCAAGGGACACACTTAGGCACCAGCACCTGCCTCTTCCTGTTCCCACCGAGAGCACTGCTGAGCAAATGCTAACCCTAAAGAAGAGGGTCAGACAGCTTCTGGTTGCTATAAGCTCTGCAGACAACCACCACCCCAGAGGACAAGGACAGGCCATGGTGCAGAGTGCTGTTTCATGTTCATGACTTCTCCTCCCAGCACCAGGGAGACATGGGTTCCTTTGCAGCACATCTTACACCTGTGAAGATGTACATGTCCAAGGTGAAGAGTGTCCCTGTCCATGGAACCTATGGGGGGTTGGAACTTCATTATCTTCAAGGTCCTTTGTATTGAATACAAACCGTTCTAGCATTCTGTTATACATCATTTTTCTCAAAGCTCCATCCACTTTGGCCTTGAACCTGCCCATCTTCACTTTGAACGTGTACATCTTCACAGGTGTAAGGGGGCCTACTGCAGAAACTGTTGTGTTTTTGCACTACAGGTTGCCATACCCTTCCTCCACACTTTCAACTGGAAAAACCAGTCTCATCCCAAGGGAAAGCCTTTGCTTCCACAGCAGTCATAGAATCATAGAATGGTTAGAGTTGGAAGGGACCTTCAAGATCATTGAGCACCAACCCCCCTGCCATGGGCAGGGACACCTCCCACTAGACCACGTTGCTCAAAGCCCCGTCCAGCCTGGCCTTCAACACTTCCAGGGGTGGGGCATCCACAACTTCTCTGGGCAACCTGTTCCAGTGCCTCACCACCCTCACACCAAAGAATTTCTTCCTAATATCTAATCTAAATGTCTCCTCTTCCAGTTTAAAACTGTTACCCTTTGTCCTGTCCCTACGCTTCCTGACAAAGAGTCCCTTCTCCAGCTCTCCTGTAGCTCCCTTCAAATATTGGAAGGGAGCTCTAAGGTCTGTCCAGAGCCTTGTCTCCTCCAGGCTGAACAGCCACAGCTCTCTCAGCCTGTCTTCAACAGGAAAGGAGCTCCATCCCTCTGATCCTCTTCGTGGCACTCCGCTGCACCCAGTCCAACAGGTCCGTGTCCTTCCTATGTTGAGGATTCCAGAGCTGGACACAGTACTCCAGGTGGTGTCTCATGAGTACAGAGTAGAGGGGGAGAATCACCTCTCTCCTCTGTTAGCATCTTCACTGACCTCTGCAGCATTCAGAGAAGGCATCCAGGCGCTTGTGACAGCAGAGTGCAGCAGACAAGGCTGCACAAATTCCTGGCTGCACCCTCCCCGTGTTATATTTTTGCCCAACGTCAGTGCCCAGAGAGGGAACTAGTGTGCACACAGTATACTCCCTGCAATGTTAGTTAATGGAAAATGTCCCACATACCCAAAGAGGTGGGTGGAGGGAAGTGGATGGCGTGTGAAGCTGCTAATTTGCATTTATTTGCATACAAATGCTAGCTCTCAAAAACATATTCTTAAATTCACATAATTTGGAAATGCCAAGGAAAAAGACAGCAAAGGCTCATCTGTATGGAACACAGATGAATTCTACCACATTCACCAAGAAAAATAACATTTCCAGGAACGTTTTCTCCTTTTCATGACTACATATGTTTATAAGTGTGCAACATATTGAGATCTCAGTGAGGAAAAAGTTTCTAGGCTGTTCTGCCACAATTTGATAATAGCTAGATTACTTAAAAAGAAGCCAGAAAAGAGGAATCAAAACACGATTATTCTAGAAAATGCAATCATTGAGAAGAACAGAAAAAGACAGACTAGAAGCATAGGGGAAGTTTAATTCCCAGACATAAAGAATGATAAAGCCGTAAAAATTGAGACAATTTTACCTAAAATAAAATACAATCAAATTGTTAATAATGTTAATAATTGTTAATGTTATTGATAATAAACGCAATTAGGTTGCTTCCTGCACCTGCACCCGATCATGTACCAATTAATCAGATTAATACTATTTGGAGAGGTTGTAGAAGCTCTGTCAGCAGCAGTTTTCAATGGCAGGTCAAATATTTGTGAAGCAAGGTATATAGGTGATTTGCCTCAGAGCAGAAAGATGGCATAAATGACCTTGGCAGATTACAGTAAAATGCTCTGTGATTTGAATAAACAGAAACTCATAAGAAGAAGACATATTTTGGTGACAGTTATTTAAAAGCACTAAGAAGGACCAAGACCTCTCCCTAGTTTTTATCATCTTAAACATCTCAATAATAAAATTTCCTCCACAGCCAGTCCTAGATGCATTATTTAAACACATCTAATTGCTTTCATGAGTAAGTCTCATTTCCAGCTTGTTCTGAATGAAATATTAAGGAACGGCCTGATTATCCAGAGGAAACTCAGTAAGAAATTAGTTGGTTGACAGAAACTTCTTGGCCTTTCCAATTATTTTCTTGAATAGGTCAGCAGAATACCAAGTGTTGTGCTAGTGGGGAATACACCAAGAAACGGATAATTCATCATAAGAAAGGTCTTTATAATTATCTTACTCTTGCTCCTGAGGAGAAAGAGTACTGAGGTTAGGAGTAGGCACATGAATGTGCAGGAAAGCAGGAAGCACCAGGACAGCATTTCAAGGCCAGTATTTTTGATGTGAGCTTAACTGGAAGAATGGAACAAGACCAATATGACATAGACCCAGATTTAAGTTAGGGAGAAGGAAAAAAAAAACAACAAACAAACCCAAACAAACAAAAACCAAAAAAAAACAACAGGCACAACAGTCTATGTGTGCCTTTTTGACATCTGAGATCTTTTCACTCAGTAAGCAGAAACAGCAGCAAGGGTGAAATGAGAGTGATCTTTCAACCTCCACCGGGCAGAAATAGCTCTTCTGGATTTGGCCCAGACAGAAGTCTATGTCCTATAGCTGCAGAGAATCCAGGCAACTTGACTCATGCATGTGCATTTGGTAGATGCTATGTGACTAGCTAGCTATTTTAAAATGCTATATATGCACACATATTAAACACTAGGGACTAATATGAATTTAATATGTAATTGCAAGCATTCATTGTTGTTCCTTTCTGGCACTTAGCCAACATCAGGACATTCCATAAGGCAGCTGAAAGCCATATTTCTCTGGACTTGTCTAGAAACCCCAAAGTGCCACTGTATTTAACATCTCCTGCTCCACCTGGGCTGACATGGCTAGGTGGCGCAGCACAGCATGATTAGAAGATAACAATTGGCCTCCCCAAACCAGGACAGACAATAGACAACAAGCTGTATGGTGCGGTCAACACACTGGAAGGAAGGGATGCCATCCAGAGGGACCTGGACAGGCTTGAGAGGTGGGCCTGTGCAAATCTCATGAAGTTCAACCAAATCAAGTGCAGGGTCCTGCGCCTGGGACGTGGCAATCCCAGGCACAAATACAGGCTGGGCAGAGAATGGCTGGAGAGCAGCCCTGAGGAAAAGGACTTGTGAGTGCTCGTGAATGAGAAGCTTGACACTGCATGCTGGCAGCCCAGAAAGCCAACCACATCCTGGGCTGTACCAAAAGAAGCGTGGGCAGCAGGTTGAGGGAGGTGATTCTCCCCCTCTACTCTGTGCTCGTGAGACCCCACCTGGAGTACTGTGTCCAGCTCTGGAGACCTCAACACTGGAAGGATATGGACCTGCTGGAACAAATCCATCAGAAGGCTGAAGAAAGGCTGAGAGAATTAGGATTGTTCAGCCTGGAGAAGAGAAAGCTCCAGGGAGACCTTATAGACCTTCCAGTACCTGAAGGCAGGCTACAGAAAGATGGAGAACGGGACTCTTTATTAAGGAGTATAGCAGTGTAAGGGTAATGGTTTTAAACTATAAGAGGGGAGATTCAGGTAAGATAGTAGATAGAAATTATTTCCTTTGAGGGTGCTGAGACACTGGAACTGGTTGCCCAGAGAAGCTGTGGATGCCCCATCCCTAGAAGTGTTGAAGGCCAGGCAGGATGGGGCTTTAAGCAACCTGGTCTAGTGGGAGGTGTCCCTGCCCACAGCAGGGGGATTGGAACTTGATGATCTTTAAGGTCCCCTCCAACTCTAACCATTCTATGATTTTATGGAACAATGACAAATTGCTTCTAGTTCTGGAATAAATTCACCAGCAAACACCTTGAAATTCCCACAATCCCCTGCTGTTTTTTGGAGAGAAACCCTCTCTCTGGGAGACATACAAACCAGAGCAGAGCCAAAGAAAGTGATTGGGGAAAGGGAGAATTGTGAGATGTAGAAACATTTCTTCAAAATCTAATGTGAAGAAAATGTTTTTTCTGTCAAAATACAGACAAAAACATACCCTAGGGGTTAGTACCCAATGCTTCTCCCTTAACATCAACAGGAAGGGAGAGGGCAAAACAAAATTCTTAGAAATAAGGATTAGAAACTTGAAAACCAGCCAGATCTCAGAAGAAGATCTTATTATAATCCCACTACCTTAACATGTAGAGCATATGCCATTCACCTTTTTCATTGCAGATGCAGTGTGCTATGCATTAGGGGCTGAAAATTGCTACTCCTTTAATCTCTGCATTGGTACAACTGTTTGCAGAAGATGCTCAGCAACGAGATGAGTTTAAACTCATTAATTAACCTTAGCGTTAACAATATATTAAAGAAGATGGCTGTGGTCATTTGACAGAGCTTATAGAAATATACTTAAGTGAAATCAAAACCCATGTGAATGGAAGAAAAGAATAAGGGCAAAGCTTGGCATGACATTTCACACTTCAGAAATACCTAAAGATATTACAACATTTCTTTTTTTAAAAATATAAAACATGTTATGCAAGTCACTGTTGTGCTCTCTCTCAGCGTTCAGATTATAGAAATCAGATTTAGAAAAGATCAACTAAATCCTACCTCTCACCTGCTATAAAAATATTTCATCCCAGTGGTATATTAGCTTCTAACCCCAAAGAGCTGAAACATTTTCCATAAATATGGCCGCACATCACTAATAAAATACAGCCTGCAGGTAGCTACTGGGATTTTTGCAGGATTTTCCCTATCACTTATTTCTAATTCAAATGAAGTTCTGTACACATAATGGTTGCTTTACCCTCCCTAGAGAGAAACGGATTTTTCCTGATCAGCCTACAACAACCGCTGGGGTTTTTTTTCAAAAAAAATGTCTATTGTTTTTTGTTAATGATTGCTCCTACAGCATTTCAAATTCTCATTGCGTCCAGATAATGTTACTACGGGACATATCCTGCAGTTTCTTATATTTAGCCTGTGGAACACCTAAGGAGTTTTGCAGTAATGGCAATCAGCACACTGCCTCTCTCCCCCTGTGCCTTACCTCTCTTCTGTGAATGCTCTAAATATACGTTTCCTTTTGCCTTTAGTTTGTTGTATTTCTTTGCTTTAACATTACAGGCCTTTTTGGTCTTTGAGATGCAAACCAGAAATTACAGTAATAGTGTTTGGTTTGCAGCAAATGTGTATGGCTTTATAATAAGCCATCAGCATCTAAAAGGGAGACTTGTTAAAGTGGGTGTTCGTTACACATCCATCTCAAAACCCAAAGAAACTTAATTTCTCATCTCTTTGGGAGCATTCCTCCAGTTTCTCCCCCACAATGTTTCTCCTGTTCATGTTTAACAGGGAGGAACTAATTTCTGTCTTTCTTCCTTAAAGAATGCAGACGTAGAAAGTGCCAAATTCAATCACGAAAGCAGTAGCTGGTCCAACATCTCTCCTGACAGGTTGTTCAGGAAGGCTGGAGACAAGCGAAATGTGAGGAATCCCAAAAAACCTGCAATAAGGCAAGAGGTTTGGCCTTTCCTCAGGCAGTCAGCCAGAAATCAGTCTTGAGGGAGGGAAAAGACAGTTTGTTCCCACTTACTTCTTAAGCCTTGCCTGCTAAGTTTAATATCTATTCATCCGGAGTTCAGCTGGCTGCATATGACGGCATTTAGAGTTGCAGAGTACAGAGCACATTGCAGGATGAGACCCTGCCTAAGATCGCATAATTGAAGAGAAAAGCAGCTCTTCATTCCCCACTCTGTAATGCTGTACAATCTGTCACAAACTTAACCCCTTCATCTGCAGATCCCCTCCACATTACACACACCCGTGCAGAAGCCAGTCAAAAGCTCTCTTTTTGCTTTTCCTCATATTTTTACCCAAATCACTTGTGCAAAGCCTCCTGCAAAGTAGTGAAGGGAAAGAAGACAAATTATAATTGATTAACCACAACTGACTAGCTTTGAAAAGTCCAAGACTTAGCAGTGGGGAGGGGAGACAGTGTGTCACTGAGGCTTCTGTCTTACCTCATGACAAAATCTGCTTGATCTATTTGTTTGCCGCAGCCGCTCTTTTTCAGAATCCCACCGTTTCCCACCACGGAGCATTTCTTCAGTGGCAGCTGGAAGGGAGTAGCCTAGCAACACAAAACAAGGGCTGGTTTTACAGAGTAGAACACATGCATCTTTGTAGCAGCCGCTCCTGGAGAACCCAGGGAGCTGGCAGGGCTTAACGTAATGAAAGAAAAGCGTGAATATGGGGGGCGGGG
>VZRU01017614.1:14576-61954 GCA_013398155.1 Pedionomus torquatus | reverse complement strand
AAAAAAAAAGAGAAAAAAAAAAGACCACATTTGGAGATTATAACAATTTATTTTAGAAAACAGACTGTTGATGGCATATCATAAACAGTATTTTAAACTATGAATGCTCTGGGAATATGAAGGGAACTCTCCTTTGTAGGACAAAGAAACATTAATGGGTAGGAAACACCAGGGTTCTGGAAGATTTCTGACTTTATGACTTGCAATGCACTAGGACCCCAAGCTTTGGATTAATAATGATAAAAAGGAACTATTAATTCATTATTTGGAAACATGCAATGTTTCCAATTTAAAAAAAGAAAGAAAAAAAAAGGAACCTATGAAGGATGGGGGATGGTGTCTCTTACTCTGGAAAATGTTCTAACATTACAACAACTGGGAGGCCTCCACAAGGGCTTGAGCTTCCTTACAAATAGCTGCATTTAGATGTACACGTTCCCATGTAACTGTACAAAATGGAAAAATCACGTAAAAATTCCTTGAGAAACAGCTCAAACAGAATTTGTAAATAACTGCCTTTGTTGGCTTCTCTAACCACCTTCTCATAAGCTTGACTAACTTTTTTTTTTTTTCCTTTCTAATCTTACGTGATAAGAAGCATAAACTTTGATTCACAGGTCAAATCACTAAACTATGCCAACAGTCATAGGAAATACTCAGCAAATCCTTCCTTTTACTCAACCACTGGACATCACCAGATGCCATGATGAACTTAGAGGAAAACACTACCCATTGATTGGGATCCTCAGTCCCACTTGGCTTTGCCAGCACCTCCAGAGAGGTAGGTTCACAACAACCTCCCACTTAGATCTCAACTGACCCAGACTTTTCTGTTCACCCTGTCCAGCATTTACATACCAGGCAACAATTCACCTCTGGCTCACTGGAAGTCGGCGGCAGAAAGACATTCAGACACACCAGGCATGCCAGTGGCTATTTAATATTGCACCGTACTCAATGCTTTCCAGCAAGCCCTTATCTTTTTTGGCTTAGAGGCCTAACTTGCAAATGCTGCTTTTGAGCAGTTTGCCCATCCTCTACTTTTTTGCTGTCCTCTTCTTAAACTGCTTCAAGTCTGAGGACAAGGGAAAACGCTAAGTATATCAAACTGTATGTGCCAGGCTTGCATCAATACAATGCTCCAAGCTTCAGTCAAAAAAAGTGCATCAAAACATCTCTGAATTTTGACTAGATATTTCATGGAAAAGAGGGTAAACACAAATCGAGGCAGGGGGGAACTACATTTTTCATGTCATGCACATCTATTAACATTTTATGATAGTTTAAGGAGTCATTCTGTAGGCCTGGGAAAATGCAGTATAGACTTCTAAATTCATCTGCGTTGCAGTGTACAATTTCCTAGCTGAGGATGTTACTGTGTACAGACACACATTTTAACTTCAAGGCACAAGTAAATAACTATTATATTCCAATTAGAGCCATGTAGATGGAAAACAAGTAATATTATTGCCCAGTGACAATGTCGTCCAATTCTGACTGTTCTTTATTCCTCAGTGATTCTAGGATGGAAGAATAGCACCAAGCTGCAACCAAAGCAGAACAGGGGAAAATTGTAGGGTATCTGCAATATGTATTATGCAATATGCAATCTGTATGTGTGGTGTAAGAATATATAGAAAATTAACTCTGATATTGAGTAAGTCTCTTGTGAGAACATGTGACGACACACAGTCAGCAAAAATAGGAAAATATTCAGAAATTTTGCAAGATCAGCTATTGCTCAGTGAGGGATACTATTCACTTATTTTCCCAACTTTACAAAGGTTTTCTCAACACAGAGTCATGTATGTGCAAGACTACTGTCAGAACCAATCGACAAACACACAGTTCCTAAGAATTCTAAGACAAATCCTAATCCTGCAGAACTGATGCAGAATGAGTGTTTCTACAACGGCATGAGCAGGCTACAAATAATTGTGAAATGCACCAAGAGCCCACATTGAACATGGGAAGACATAGGAAAGACAACACACGGGAAGACTCTGAAAGAAAGAACTTCTTCAGAAAGAAGTTCTGCAAAACTTATTAGTAGTACACAGTCTATGCAATAAATAAGGTTAGTTTCAGCTCATAAAACTATAAAAGGCTTCCAGTTCTACTTGTATAAAAGACAGTAACACTTAAACAAAGGAATGGCTCTCTGAATCCTTGGGGGCCCTCTGGTTCCACTGATACGAATAAGGAACTGCAGCAAAGGAGATTAACCAACTTATACAGGGACCGAAAGATGGATTTTGTTATCATGTGAGAGATACTGAAGTTTAAAGCTTTGGCTTTTATTTTTTTAGGGTGTCTTAAAAGCAATACACTACCATTTTGCTAGAATATTAAACAATGAGCTTCTTCAGGGAAAAGATCCACTAACCAAAAAATGTTTCTCGCATTTGTGTTATGTTTAAATAGTTTAGAGTAATCAGAGATGTCTATTGAGAATCACTAGATAAAAAGACATCAAAGACAGCTAGCAGGGATTGATCTCTCCAGGACGTTTGCAATTAGAGTGCAAGTGAACTTTATACAGTGAGATTAGTTTCTGACAGTATGGAAGCACTGTTGATTTTCTTTAATACTTGCATATATATGTTTTTCTTCTCTATTAATGAGAAAAATTATGCCTCTTAAGGAAGCTTCACTAATAGGTAAGAAGGAAACATCTAACTGCTTTAAGACAAATTTTAGACTTTGAAAATTCCACATTTTACAGTACAGATACAGATTTATTCCCTGATCTTTCCTTCAGTAAAGCCCAAACAAATCCCTCTGATTTCAACTAGTTAAATATAGACGAATAGCAAAGGGAACCACAACAGAGGAAGTTTGCCCAGGAAACATTTTAGGGGCTTTGGTGTTTCAAGGTGTTTAGAACAGTTTGTAGGTAGTGACTAGAGTGAAAAGCCTCATGATACTGGGTGACCCTGAAACAGTACCAAGAAAAACCCAACATGTAGTATCATCTTGTAGATACAGTGGTTTCATTTAAACACACTACTGAATCGGATGAAACAATGGCATGAATCCAGAGAAATGAGCAATCACTTTTTTTCCCTCCCATAGCACACAGTCAAACAAAATACAGAATATACATACCCTAAGAAATAAGAAACAGTTTGAGGAATCAATAATTTTATCTAGCTCCAAAGAGCTATTCTATATGGGCCAGGTCAGAAGCCCTGCATCAAACTGTATCTTACATCTTTAGCCTGTCTTTCCACCAACCTAGATGGCATTTGAGTTGGCTCATGTAACTAACAACTCAAGAAAATAAGAGTTGAAAAGTAAATAATAGTACGCAAAGAAAATAACACAAAGAATTTTAAGGACTGCACGTAAAGCAAGGGCATGGGTCTGCATTTAGAGTTTCTGTAGAAAAGTAGAGCCAAGGTTAAAAGACCTTGCTGAAAAGTCAAAAAAGGTGGTTAGCAGCATAATAAGATTTACATATAAGGAGTGTCTACCAAACTGTTTAAAAAGGAATGTTTATCAAACATAACAAAGAAGTAATTAGAGAAAAGTGCAGTGTCATGTAATGTCACACTTAAAGGTTACAAAAGTAGAAGTTTAAAAGACCAGGGAAGCAAAGGAGAAAAGCTTTTACAATTACAGAATCACTGAAGTTTCCATAAGCTATTTGTTTTTTTCCAATATTGAAAACAAAACTCTCTAAAATGAATAGTATTTCCCAGAGGCATGAAAATAATTCATGAACTTGTTTGAATATCATAAGCTGATTTCAATAAACAGTCATTTCTATATCACAGAATTGTCAGAGTTGGAAGGGACATCCAGATTTCATCTAGTCCAACTCCCCTGCTAAAATAGGATTGTCCAGAGTGCATTTCTCGGGACTGCATCCAGGTGGGTCTTGAAAAACTCCAGAGAAGGGGACTCCACAGCCTCCGTCAGCAGCCTGGGACCTAAAGAAGTTTTTCCTCATATTTGAATGGAACTTTCTATGTCCCAGCTGGTGCCCGTTGACTCTTGTCCTGTCACTAGGAACAACTGAAAAAAAGTCCATCTCCATCCTCCTTCAACTCACCCTTCAGATACTTATAAGCATTTGTAAGGTCTCTCCCCTCAGCCTTCTCTTCTGCAGGCTAAAGAGTCCCAGCCTTTCCTCATAAGGGAGGTGCTCCAATCCCTTAATCATCTCTGTTGCCCTACACTGCACTCTCTCCAGTAGTTCCCTGTCTCCCTTGAACTGGGGAGCCCAGAACTGGATGCAGTATTCCAGTTGTGGCCTCACCAGTGCAAAGTAGAGGGGCAGAATGACCTCACTTGACCTACTGGCCACACTCTTCCCTGCACAGCCCAGGATTCCACTGGACCTCTTGGCAGCAAGGGCACATTGCTGGCTCATGAATAGTTCACTATCTGCCAGGACCCCCAGATCCTTTTCCTCAGAAGTGCTTTTCAGCAGGTCTGCCCCTAATCTACATTGGTGTCTGGCATTCTTTCTCCCCAGGTTCAGAAACCTACACATGCCCTTGTTGAACCTCATTAGGTTCTTATCTGCCAGCTCTCCAGCCTGTCCAGCTCACGCTGGATGGCAGCACAGCCTTCTGGAGTGCCAGCCAGCCCTCCCGGTTTGGTATCATCAGCAAACTTGGCAATTTCATTATATAATAATATTCATTAATAATATTATATAATTTTTCATTATGTAAGGGTGTCTGTTTCCTCAAAAGCAAGCAGAAAATGTCATTTGTTGCAAGCCTAAACGAAAGCTCATCTGGAGCTAGCTCGTCTTCTGGGAGCAAACAAGGGAGGCTAGACTTCAGGGACCCAACCCAAGCTAAGACTGAAGTCTCAGTAGCACCACGACCACATCAGAATCTGAAAATCAGAAGCCAGGTTCAATTGTGCATGCTGAGACAACTGCAAACCTACCGAATGGCAAATACAGAACAAAATTAATTTTGCCTTTTTTTCACTGATTTGGTGTTTCCCTTGGCTTTAGCATCATCTAGTTCTGGTAACCTGCTCCAGGCAAGGTCACCCCTGACAACCGGTCAATATATGCTGTTCCTTACGTGCTTCATCGTCTCTGCATCGGGCAGGCGCTCTTTGGCTGCAACTGGCTTTACTGTTTCAGCGACCATCAGGGGCAGACCCGGCCCCGCCGCCGCCGCCGCCGGCGGGGGGTCAGGACCCTGGTCAGCTCCGCCATTGCCCCGGAGCGGGCCGGCAGCGGCTGAGCAAACACTAACCCAGTGTTTCTCCACCGGTTCCATTTTTGGCACATCTTGTCCACGGCATTTGTGTTCTGCTCTCCCTTTCCATTTGATCAAGAAAAAAAAAAAAAAAAAACCACACAAAAAACTCTTAGAGATAAAATTACATTTACAAAGTTAAGAGGATGAATAAATGATGTCCTGTCAGCTGTTGCAATTTGGAAAAGACAATGTCAAAGTTTTCGTAAGTTTCTTCCACCAGCTGAACAAAACACCACAGAAAGAGTAGTTAGTATGACATATTTTTTTTTAATTATGATAATTTTTCTTTAACATAGTATTAGACCCAATTAATAGCTTTTCAGCTTTCTATTAGATTAACGCTAACTTTATTTTTCACTGAAAGCTACTCTAAAAGCAAAAGCAATTCCAGCGTAAACTAATGAACGCCAAGATGACTCGCTCAGTAGGAAGCTATTAACATAATAAGAATACCTGGACTGATTATTCCCCGAGAGCTTAGCAATACAAACCAGCAAGTTTCTCAAGGTTTGGAGGCCTCTCCCTCCTCTTAGTTTTTGGGGTCTGCTTCAGTCCTTTTCAAATGCTAGGCTGTGGAGGGAAGTTTCCTTACAGTAAACATGTGAGCCTTGTGACTTGGAAGGGGGCAGCAGAAACGAGTGAAGGACTTGGAGTTTATCAGTGGAGAACATGTGGGTGCCCAATAGGGATGACAGTTCATTAATTAACCTCATGCTGAACCCTACTCTCAGTATTTGCTACCATGTAACGCTGACATTCAAACATTACCACTGTAGCTTTCACACAATACTTTTAAACATATATCCTGGCCAGACTTGTTTCTCTGGCTAAGAAAGCCACCTGAATCTGCCTCTTACACTCATTGTACTGCTTTCATTTTCATACTTTTACAAAGACAGAAGTCATACAAGAACGGCCGTGACCTTCCACTTCTTGAAAACTGACTTGTCTGATTTTGATACTACCCAAACTTAATCTTCTAACTTTTCTTTAGCTTTCATTATTCACATGAGAAATTTCATGGAAAAAGACTGCACAGGCTGCTTGTTGGCTTTTGACAAGACACTAACTGTCCTCTAGTTTCATCTTCCCACAGTATCTCTAAGTTTATTTTTAGACCTCTCTCAGTCAATTAAAGTGAGATATTCAAGTGGTGTTGTTCTCCACTCATGTCTGGAGAGCCTTTAAAGGGCAGACTTAGAAAAAAAAATGATCGTAAAATGACATTGTGAATGTTGTACATTATATCCCTTCTCAATTGCATCCAGCTAAAAAGTGTCACAACCAAAAAGAAAAAAAAATATGCTTTTTCCCCTAGGGATATCATGTTCAAAATATGACCTGTGCTTAGCAAACTGGATTAGGGTCTTTTCTCCTTTTGTATTTCTTTACAACCATTAGTAAAGATTCTGCAAAGTGGACCACTTAGATCTTCCATTCTTGTGCTGGTCTCCTGACAATCAATCACCATACCTGGAAACAAAAGGCTATTATCTCATTCCACTGTAACAATCAAGTTAATAACAATACTGTGCTTTTTTTTCCAGTAAATAAGGGTGCAATGTCTTCAGAATATGCAGAGAACAAGTAGATTAAACAGATTCACAGCTTCTCTCTCTTCTACCTCTAATTACATTTTCACATCTTTCATCACATATCTGTACTCTTTTTGCTGGGAACAAATATGATTCTGCTTGTCTTGGATGGCCAGAACCTACATCATCTCATGCCTTAGCAAGGCATGGCATGTTTTGGTCATTTATGTTCATTGTTTCTACCACTAACACAGACAAATTGGCGTAGTGTACATAAAACATCCGTTATCTGCCTGGTACATCTCCAAGGTTTGCAGTTAAAAGCTATGGTTTACTGTACAAATCATCCTTTACACACCCACTTGCAGAAGGAAGCTATTTGCCAAAACATAACAGGTCAATGAAGAGCAGTACCTGGGCATAGGGGCCATGGCATATGTGGTGGCACTAGCATCCTGTGACCAAATACAGAATGATAGTTGTAATGGTCATAATGCAGCCAAAAGGCCAGAGCTAGAAGCCACATTCCTGACCCCGCTCATCCTGTCACATTGAGAAGAGTACTTTCTGAGAAGCGGCTTTACCAAAGACAAATTACACTTGTTTTGAGGGCAGGAGGCTAAAAGCAAGGAAAAGAGGAGGTGAAGAGTGGGGGTCTTGTACTATCCCTTGTAAAAACATTGCTGATATCACCAGACTTTTACCTCTGTTATGAACTATGCTCGGTCCCTTGTTTGGGTATGAAGTAAGTATCACCCAGGATACGGACAAAGCTGAGGTACTGAATGACTTCTTTGACTCAGTCTTCACTGGCAAGGACTCTAACCGCACTGCCCAAGTCNGGTGGATAAGGAACTGGCTGGCTGGCCACACTGAAAGGCTTGTGGTCAACATCTCAATGTCCAAGCGGCAGATGGTGACAAGTGGTGTCTCACAAGGCTTGGTGCTGGGGCCAATATTATTTAACATCTTTGTCGGAGACATGGACAGTGGGATAGAATGCACCCTCAGCAAGTATGCTGATGACACCAAAATTGGTGGCACAGTCAACATGCTGGGGGGAAGGGATGCCATCCAGAGGGACCTGGACAGGCTTGAGAGGTGGGCCTGTGAAAATCTCATGAAGTTCAACCAAATCAAGTGCAGGGTACTACACCTGGGACACGGCCATCTCAGGCACAAATACAGGTTAGGCAGAGAATGGCTGAAGAGCAGCCCTGAGGAGAAGGACTTGGAAGTGCTCATGGATGAGAAGCTCAACATGAGCCAGCAGTGTGCAATGGCAGCCCAGAAAGCCAACCGTATCCTGGGCTGCATCAAAAGAAGCATGACCAGCAGGTCATGGGAGGTGATTCTGCCCCTCTACTCTGAATTTGTGAGACCCCACATGAAATACTGTGTCCAGCTCTGGAGTCCTCAACAGAGAAAGGACACAGAACTGTTGGAACAGGTCCAGCAGAGGGCCACAAAGATGATTAGAAGGTTGGAGCACCTCTCCTGTGAGGACAGACTGAGAGCTGGGGCTGTTCAGCCCGGAGAACAGAAGGCTCCAGGGAGACCTTCTAGCAGCCTGCCAGTATCTGAAGGGAGCTACAGGAGAGCTGGAGAGGGACTCTTTGTCAGGAAGTGTAGTGACAGGACAAGGGGTAATGGTTTTAAATTGGAAGAGGGGAGATTTAGATTAGATAATAGGAAGAAAGTTTCCTGTGAGGGTGGTGAGGCACTGGAACAGGTTACCCAGCAAAGTTGTGGAGGCCCCATCCCTGGAAGTGTTGAAGGCCAGGCTGGATGGGGCTTTGAGCAACCTGCTCTAGTGGGAGGTGTCCTTGCCCATGGCAGGGGGATTGGAATTCCATGATCTTTGAGGTCCATTCCAACTCTAACCATTCTATGAAGATCAGTTGGGCTGTCATCTTTATTAAAGGCTACTGTAGAGATAACCTGGATGCCTGTGACAGGTGTACTAAATCAGAGGCCTATCGTGCGGGTGATAGTAATAACCTAGGAAAGGTAATGGTCCTTCTTGAGCTGGAAGGAAAGATCTACAGGCTTTTATGACAAAAAAGGCAACCTGGAAATAGAGATAATTGTCCAGCACAAGACTGAAAGTCCCTCAGCCCTTTGGAAGCCTAGTAGAGCAACAGCACTATATCAAACTGCCTGAAAAGTCTGTTAATAAGGATCAGTTTTACTGTACGGAAGTTCACACATGTAGTATCTTCTTTCCTTTCAAAATCACATTGGTTCATTTCAGAGTTCAATCCCAAAGCAAAAGCTTACCAGAACTACTGAGTTTCACTGCTTTTTTGCATTAAAATCTTGGAACCTTGTGAAATTCATCATCGGGATTCAGTTGAAAAGTTTACGAATATTAATGAACTAGTGGTCTGCATTTTTATGTTCACAAAGTGTAGTTGCAAATCCCCCATTTAAGGAGTGAAAATCTTCAGCAAGGTTTCATTAAGCCTGAAGATGATACTTGTAGATACAACTGACTGGCAGATACCACACTCCAAATATTGCAGTGAAGTGAAGAGGAGGTTGTTTTACACCACCATGCTAAAGATAAATTAGCAGTGCTTCTACGTTAGAATTCAAAATGGCCAAGTTTTTCACATCGAGTTTGGCAAAGCTATGGGTCACAGGCTGCAGTATTTTGTTTAACTCACTTCTCCCACTCCTACTTAAAATTCAAACATACAAATTCACTACATCAAAGAAATGCTGCAACTCCATTGAACTTGCAGTAATTGATATGTAACAGGACTCTACACAGAGCTATGAGCTCACTGCATGCACAGAGATCTCATCCCACAACAGAACAAAAATAAAACCCATGTGCTTCAGAGCAGGAGCTGTACTCTGACAGGTAGGTCATCCAGGGGTTGAGAGGAAACACCTCCTTAGAAGTCTCAAACCTGAGATATTAGGAATGAGACTTGTCCCCAGTGTCATAAATTTCCCACACAGTGCCATCACTACACAAGTTAGCTGTTCTCCCCTTCTTTAGGGGTTTTTATTTATTAAGGGTTTTTTAATTATTAAGCAAACTTTCCTAATATACACATGGGTTGTTAAAGAAGGGAAGCTGCAGTGTGATTTCCACCACAGCCTCACACCCAGAGAAACCCCACGAAACCACCCAGGGCTGTGGCCTTGCCTCACATAAACCTCCCACAAATATCACATACAGTCACATCCACCATCTCATGGTACAGTTAACTTCTCCACAAACACATCGCTGCCTCTTCCTACTGAGTGGCCGTGGGAATATCTCCACAGAGTTTCAAATATTGGGTCAGTCAAAGGTGAAGAATACTATGCTTTCCAAGAGCATCGCATAGTAGGATGCCAGATTTCAGGCAGCTAGCACTTAGTATTTCCCCCTTTCTCTCTGCTGCCATGCACAAAAGTATTCCAAAATGAAGACACATAGGCAGGCAGACAGAAGGAAAGATTTTAGATCTGGTTGATATGGACAAACATCTAATGCAAAAGCCTACACCTTAGATAAAAAAAAATAATCTGTAATTCCTAACCAAAAGCACATGTACATACAGAGAAATACGAAGTTATAAAATGGAGAGTGTTTGACAGATTTTACTTCCAAAGTGCTGAATAATGTTAATATATATCCATGTATATCACACACACATACCTATAAAGTAAGGCTACAATGACAAAAATGCAATTATAGACTGTAACAGCTGGGAATAAGGATTACATAGGGAAAATTTCAATGAATCAATTTTTTGTTTTAGCTTGTTGCTATAACAAGCTTCATAAATGAATGGGGAAAAAAAAGTAATAAAATACTGTAATAATTTTGCAATAGACATAACAGAAGAGCAAATTCTCATTGTTGACACAGCAGATGAGATAACAACCTACACAGCTGATCGGACATCCAAGAAATCCTGAGTTTCATTGTCTCTAAACACCAATGTAATTTACCTCCAATTGCACAGACAGACTAATGCTTTAAAGAACCTGACGCACAGAAGTAAAGCAGCTCAATCTTTCAATAAACGGTCCAAGCAATCATGGGGATAGAAATAGAAATTAAAATATTTTCTCCACTGAATCTATATTTTTCTACACTGAATCTTAAATAATTGTCCTGGTTTGAGGTAAAACGAACCAATTTTCTGTTTTACAGTTTTACTTTCTTAGCTGGGCCTCTTCTAACTAGCTAAACTCTGAAATTAACAGCACATTGTTCAAAGCTGTTCCGTCTCACAGTGATAAGACCTGATTATACCAAGGGATGGTATGCAGAGAGGCCCTTGTTTAGACTTATTGCTGGAAGAACCAAGGTCAGATAATTTTCAGCATTTGCCCGTTGGAGGGTCCCACCTTCAAGGAGGAGCGGACAGGACAGGTGACCCAGAACGGACCAACAGGGGTATTCCATCCCATCCGCATCATGCCCTGTATAAAAGCTGAAGGATCAACAGGTCAACTCCCTTTTCCCCTTCGGCCCCTTCGCCCTTTCTCGATGGCTGACATCCAAGGAGGACTCTGCCTGTTCGTCTGCCTTTGATCCTGATCCGAGCATTCGTGACTCCAGATCTGGAATCCGGCTCCTGTCGATCACCGTGTCCAGTTTGGGACTTTTCCTGAAGCCTGCTGGTGACGTGGTCGTCATCCTGGGAGCTTGATACGGTTTTGTATATACTGTATACTCCCTTTTTCCTAAATTTCCTTTTTATTATATTACTTATATTTTCATTAAAGTAGTTTAGTTTGTTCTAAACTCTTGAATCTCTTTAACTCCTTCCTCTCCTCTCTGACCAAAAGGGGGGAGGGGGGAACATCTGTCGCTCGGGTTTTGGTGAATTTGGCTGAAACCACGACAATAATAATGGCTAGCATTTCTCAGTACTTTGATTGCAATCAGGATGGCTGTTATATTTCATTTTTAGTTTGATTGTTCATGCATTTCAATGATTTGGTAAGATAATATAGTTTATGTCTTGTCTGCATGGTAGATCTAGGTAGCAAACTTTCTAAAAATCAATACTTTAAGCTGTAGCGATCTATTTTGGCATTGCAGAGTTGGATGGGCCAAGTCAGCAGTTCTGTTCCCACATTTTTACTTCTGGGGATGGAGAAAATAAGATGTATTTTGGATGCAATGATGAGTTACTGGAACTCAGTACTGGGATATGGTAAATGCTCCACCATAAGGAGTCTTTTGTTTTCAGATTCAGCAACCATGCTCTAGTACAGTAACTGCAGCCTTGTAGCACTAATGTGTTGCAGCTGAAGCACCACTACTGTCCTAGTCTGAGAAGTCAACTCAAGCTGTAGGGCTACATCTGGTATTCAGGAGGTGAGGCTGGGTCCCGTAAGGGCTCCTGCTGCATTTAAGCCTGCTGAGCTGGAGATGATGACACAGAGCACTTTGTGCCTGCAGGTGTCAAGGTATCTGAAGATAGATCATAGAATCATAGAATGGTTAGAGTTGGAAAGATTATCGAGTTCCAACCCCCTGCGACGGGCACGGACACCTCCCACTAGACCAGGTTGCTCACAGCCCCATCCAGCCTGGCCTTAAACACTTCCAGGGATGGGGCATCCATAACTTCTCTGGGTAACCTGTTCCAGTGCCTCACCACCCTCACAGGAAACAATTTCTTCCTAATATCCCATCTAAATCTCCCCTCTTCCAATTTAAAACCATTACCCCTTGTCCTATCACTACACTTCCTGACAGAGTCCCTCTCCTGCTCTCCTGTAGGCTCCCTTCAGATACTGGCAGGCTGCTAGAAGGTCTCCCCGGAGCCTTCTCTTCTCCAGGCTGAACAGCTCCAGCTCTCTCAGCCTGTCTTCATAGGAGAGGTGCTCCAGCTTTCTAATCATCTTTGTGGCCCTCCACTGGACCCGCTCCAGCAGTTCCTTTCTGTGTTGAGGACTCCAGAGCTGGACACAGTAAGCATGTCCAACAGGTAATCTACAACCTATAGACTGCAGTACAGCCTCTACTGTAACCGATTTATTTTCTGTTCTTTCCCTGAAATTAGAGTTCCTATTCTCCATTCAAATGAAACGATCACAAGTGATTCCCGACAAGTCTCAAAAGAGTGGGAAGAATATCAACACACAGTGTAAAGTTTTCCTAACACAGTACCAAAGCAAAAAATCATTCTTACTGAGCTCATCGTTTTTGCAGCTTTTTTTCTCCCTTGACTAAGTAGCTAGACATCTGTTGAAGGTGAAACAAAGATATGGCAATCAAAAGACAAATTTTAAAGTATAAACCCATATTTTTAAAATTTACTCCTTCTAACAGAAATTTGGAGTACACTGTCAGTAACTGGTAGTAAGACTCTGAAAGCATAATTTTAGAGAAAACACTTTTTGAAAGACCTGTGAATTCTGGTGAAAAGGCTACTCAGCAAAGCCACACATATACCTGTCATATTTTTGCAAGTTATACTGTATTTACCTTCCTTTAAAGTACAACAGTATATGGGATGTTGATCTATTTGCCAGAAGATGGAAAAAACTTCTTAAATTTACCAGTAAAAGTGCTGTTAAATGACTGATTTGGATTGCTGTCAAATTAGAAATGCCATATATCCTAGATTTTCTGTATCTACCCAAGTTTTAAGGAGTTTTCAAAAGTGAGCCATACCTGGCTACTAATGAGATATCTAACAAAATAATTTTATACAGTTTCCAAGAAACTGACCTGTAGAGAATTGAAACAGTATCAAATTCACTTTAAAGTGCCACAGACCAACATCATCACAACACATTAACTGAGAATGGAATCAGGGTAATTTTGTGATCTCAAATGATCAAAACAAAGCAAAGCAAACCAAACCACATAGAAACAAATGAGAGAATAAAAGAAAGAAAATTATAATATGCCTATACTCAGATATAATGGGTTGGAGAGAGAGTTAATGAGAGGAGATACTGCATATTCAGACATGCAAGAAAAACATCATTACAAAAATAGTGCAATGCCATAATAGAGAACTTCCCACAGCAGAAAAATTCGGAAAATAAGTATCAGCAACAAGATTCTTATTATGGAGAATTAAAGAGAAGATAATTCATCTGAAGGTAGGTAAATCCCAACTAATCAAAACTCTTGAGTGTATGCATAGTCCTTCTGCAAAATCATCATTTCGCCTCGTGTTGCCTGCGATTAGGAAGCAGCCTGTCTGTTACAACTTCACATTTCCTGATGAAATTTAGCAACCAGCTAGTTAAATTTCAGAAGTTAGTGCACCAAACACAGGAGAGGCGTTTAAAGTTCATCAATCTATCAGGAAAAAAAGACCTTTTCAAGCCAGTGATCCTTCTGAAGTCCTCTTTCACCACTGAGTTATACTGGACAAGACTGGAAGAGTATTGCCTTAGATCAAGCAAATACAGAATATACCAAAGACTCATATAAGCATTAAAAGCCTTTAAGAATTGCACACTGTTGCCTTTGGATTCTGCAAACCAAACTTACAGCCTATATCATATAAGTTCATTGAACTGGAGTTCTACCCTAGTCTCCTACCCCTTGATAGGACAAGGGGTAATAGGTTTATATTGGAAGAGGGGAGATTTAGATTGGCTATTAGGCAGAAATTCTTTCCTGTGAGGGTGCTGAGACACTGGAACAAGTCGCACAGAGAAGTTGTGGCTGCTCCATCCCTGGAGGGGTTCAAGGCCAGGCTGGATGGGGCTTGGAGCAACCTGCTCTAGTGCGAGGCGTCCCTGCCCATGGCAGGGGGGTTGGAACTTGATCTTGAACGTCCTTTCCAACTCTAACCATTCTATGATTCTAGTCACCTGATCATCTCAGGTAACTGCTTATTTCCCTATCCATAAAATACAGAACATAAACAGTACAGTCTGTACTGTGGGGTCTGCAGAGAAATGGTGCCCTATGACAGCTAAGCTTACCTAGCTTTAATAAAAAAAATCTTGCCTCTCCTTACAAGGTTTGTTTTATCTGTGTTCTTATACCTTCAAAGCTACAACAAGGCTTTCGGATTAACAGGAGACTATTATTACACAGTAGTATTATGGGGGAGGGGGGAAAGACACAACAAAGGAACAGACAACAGCAAAGCATCTGCAACCCCTGTCGGACACTAATCATTAGAAAATCAGTTTACAGTTGGAAAAAATGGCCATGAAAACCTACAATTCATTTCTAGAGCACTTTACATTTCACTCCAGGTGTGCAAATTACCTCAGTATCGGACTAATGGAGTAGCACTTACATGGAAAGGGGGTGTCTCATCTATATGCAGGATTCAAATCCCCGTAGCAGGATAAAGTGGAGAAGCTGGAAGAGTTACTCTGCTGTGAAACACGTGCAAAATGAGAGTCACACTCCTCATCTTTATCACTGCAATGACTTTCTGCCTCTAAGGTCTACGATAAGGTGCATGAATTCCACACGATATGACAGCAGCCCAGAAAGCATTAATGGGGGAGTCAATTGACTCCCTAATTGTGATTAAAACACCAACTAGAAAGACAGACTGGTAAAGACTGAAGAATAGCAGCAGCAGGTAGGGAGGGCTGGAAACTGCCTAAGCCTAAGAGAGATGGTAGAGCCACACGAGGAAAGCAGAATAAAGAAATGAAGCAGCAGACCAGGAGCTGCCAGCAATGCCTCAAGACAGGATGCTTGGGCTGGAACCCAGGAGAAGGACAGACCGGGTTATTCAAACATTATGAAGTCATGAGCTAGGTTCCCTCTGAACAGAGTCAAACCCAAGGCTCGGCTTCTCCAGTCTGGGGATAACTTTCTTTGCGCCATCTAGCAGGCAAGACAACAAAGGTCTTCTCCGTCAGAAAAGGGAAACTGATCCAAAAGGACTCTGTAGATAGCAGATGTCTTTGACACGAGACAACAAATTACACCCAAACAAGTGAGTTTTGAAAAATACTGATTTAGTCTCCCTTACCTGTAATAGGATTAACCTCAAATACATCTATAGTGTACTGTATATGTTCGTTGATCTAACTTCTATATTAACAAAAGCTCTGCTCCTATGAGAAGAAAGGTATATTTACTGTGGGCAAACATCAGCTCAAATTCTAGTTTAAGCATGTATGGATCCTGTCTCAACTGACAATCCAGAGTTTTACAGACTTAAAGAGAAAGTGCCTATTCTGAGAACATATAATTTCTGAAACCAAGACCTCTTTTAGGTCTCTTAGTAAATCAGGTTTGATTTTGATCTGCCTTGTGCATTGCCAGCTCCATGGAGAAACAAAAGTAACAGTCACACAATATTTTAGCACTTGAAAAATATATGATAAAAAACACTATTAAGCTGGCAACACTAGTTATGAGCAAGGCAATATACAATTGAACTTGCTTTTCTCTAGCTCATTCTGTACAATGTGCTCTGAAGAAATGTCAGGAATAAAAACCTGGTTTTGTCAGTGGGAAGATAAACTTTGTGGATATGAAGGATCATAGAATCATAGAATGGTATAGAGTTGGAAGGGACCTCAAAGATCATCGAGTTCCAACCCCCCTACCATGGGCAGGGACACCTCCCACTAGACCAGGTTGCTCAAAGCCCCATACAGCCTGGCCTTCAACACTTCCAGGAATGGGGCATCCACAACTTCTCTTGGCAACCTGTTCCAGTGTCTCACCACCCTCACAGGAAACAATTTCTTCCTAATATCTATTCCCCCAATTTAAAACCATTACCCCTTGTCCTATCACTACGCTTCCTGACAAAGAGTCCCTCTCCTGCTCTCCTGTCGGCTCCCTTCAGATACTGGAAGGCTGCAATAAGGTCTCCCTGGAGCCTTCTCCTCTCCAGACCGAACAGCCCCAGCTCTGTCAGCCTGTCAAGGATGGGACTCTGTTGAGTAATGAGGTACCATTTTTAAAAGCTCCCATTTCTGCAAATATATGCAAGTTAAATTACTTGATAGAGCTACACTCATAGATAGCATGTTATGCTAAATGTCCTTCACTCCAGATCCCCTCAGAACTTTGTTGGAACCATTAAACTTGCGAGAGTAACAGCCACTATGTTAAGGTCCCTGCCACGTCAAGTTGGCATTTCATATTATCTTATGTTAAAAAAATATTTCCCTCAACTATAGCTGGCAGAGAGAATTAAGTGCAAAGTTGTATGATGTACAGACCTAGCAGCACTCAGAAGTAGGAGAAAGAAAAGAGAAAGGATAGCAGGGATATAGTTATTAATACACATTGTATCAATCAAATCAGTGTGAAAAATCAAGCTTAAATGGCTAATAAGTAATACTGGATGCCAGTAACTGGCATTTAAAACTTTAAAGTGCTTGAAAAATTGCAAAGAATGGCTGAAAGCTTATAAAAAAGTACAAAAAAAGAGGTCATATCTTGCATACCTAATTATCATGAACAAGGAGCTCTACAGCTATGCTCCGTGCAGGATCAAAAATGCTAGCAACGAAGCTAGGAAGAAGAATCTAATTTCTATTGGAGCAGAACCATCCCAAATACTTTCTAACTTTGCCTCCACATTTTTCATCTCTGATGAAAGACAACGCTTTGAAATCCTAAAAAGCAAGTTTTGGATCTTCATTGGAAAAATTATTTATTTTGTAGGCTTCATGCGACAGTAGGTTTTAGAAAAGTATTCAGCCTTACAAGCGCCCAGTGGGACCAGATATTAAACTTCAAAGAAAAAACACCATTGCTAATTATCACTACATAGGTTTTCTCTATAACTTCTTCCTCTCTTGGATGGTCTATTCTTGAGTAACCAGATATTTGATTTGAAATTCCCTGAACACAAGGACTGTCCAGGCATCCTCATTACAATTTGGGCTAAATTCATACCTGAAGAGGATAGTATCTGATCCTCTCTCAAGAAAAAGCTGCAGAAAATAAGCCACTACTGCATGAGGAAACCAGGACACCAGTGATTTCACTTCTTTCACAGGGTTGCATGTCAAGGATTTCTGTAGCACTTAAAAACAAAATGAAACACTAAAATCAACAAAATTACGGATGACCTCACCTTGCTATGGTGATGTTAACCATTGTGGCATGCCATTGCACACACCATCCCCACACACAAACTCAGACAAGCATACAAAAAAGGGCTGTCTTTGCCCTGAAAAATAAGTCAGAGTAAGATCTGTTCACTGAGAGAGACAAATAAGTAGAAAAGCGTGTCCAGATTCTGCAAGATTTACACATAGCCTGTTTGCAAGGGCTCATCAAAGCATCAAGTCAGGTATGATACCCTGCTTATTGGCATAAACAACAGAGAAAGAATGCTGTCAGTTGGGATGGGGGCAGGGAAGGGCAGTAACAAAAAATCCATTTTATATCCTCTGAGCAGTGGTTTCAAATTTGCCTTGCCTTTTCTCTCAGTCTGTCTTAAAGGGTATCAACAAGGATTTTTCAGACAGACTAGATGAAGAAGATAAATAACTTGTTCACCTCATTCACTACATGAAAACAAAGGCTAATAAAGACTGAAAAATTGGGAAGAAAAGAGTGTCATGCATTGTTACCCAGGAAGATGCCACCAAACCAAATTTACAAGACCCTAGCTGAACTGTAGTCAGTAAGAGGGTACTGTTGGCTAAATCAATTGTTGATTTGCAGACTGCTGGCCATGCTGAAGTCAACTGGAACACTGCTATGGACTTCGGTGTAACCAGACTTCAGTTGACCTATTTTGCAACATAGCTCATTACTCATTTCCCCACCATGATTCTTTTGGTGCTTAATAATGCAGCACCCCACATTTCTCTGCTTAGCAACCACCTTAGAAAGACAAATGCAACCATCACGTTCACCACAGCCACAGCTGTTCTAGGATGAGGGGGTGCCAGCCCTGGGAGGACAGACCCTAAACTGGGGAATGAGAACTGCCAAAAGTCCACCAAGACTAGAGCTAGGAAAGCAGTGCTGGCAAACTTAAATGAGGTAGTCCCATTTTTCAAAGTCCTTACTTAATACCATAGGATAGAGGAGAGCTCCTGTCTCCTATACTCACATACTGCTCAGAATATCACAGGGTGTCCCTAGGTCTCTTCCAATTTTTCATCTGTGAAGCAAAATGAATAGTAGTTCAGCATCTATATCTGTCTATATTGTACAGGGAAAAGGTGTTTTGCAGTATTTCTTCCCTACATACAGCCCATGCAGAAACCCGCATTTTAATTGTCTCCAGAGATTTTTAGGCACAGATTTAGCTGTGCAGTAACACCATACATTGAATTTGAATTACTGTAAAGTGCTTGAGGGAAATGCTATAAAGAGCATCATACTCATACCAAGAACTATTTGTCTTTGCCTTTCTCATTTCTTCTTCTGGAACAATAGTGGATCACAGAATAGATCTGCGTAGCCTTTGCATTTGTTGTTTCCTTTCACCTAAACTGTCTCCTATTTAGTCTGCTCCCATCACCTAAATTTGCAACACTACTCCTGAATAACAAGCTACATTATGTATATGCCAAGCCCTGCTGCAAGGGAAGGAAAGCGAGACAAGCCAGTGGGTTTTAGACTAAGGAAAAGGCTGGAGATGGTCTGGATGGAGCAATGCCTATTAATGAATTAGTTTAAGAATAGGTTAGCCAGCCTAAAAACCAGAATGCGCTACAGATTCCCATTCTACATTCCTGTCATATTCACAACGTAGTTAAAAATCATCAACAGA
This sequence comes from Pedionomus torquatus, assembly GCA_013398155.1. Taxonomy (NCBI): domain Eukaryota; kingdom Metazoa; phylum Chordata; class Aves; order Charadriiformes; family Pedionomidae; genus Pedionomus; species Pedionomus torquatus. The sequence goes on along the minus strand of VZRU01017614.1, from coordinate 42,529 downwards.
GAGAAAACGTCGCTTGGTATTATTTCATGCCCTGCAGGTAGGTTTAATTCAGCTTGGCTCTATACACTGAGAAATAAAGACATACAATAGTAGCTCCATGCAATCTTCACTGTGCTCCCTGGAAAGGGGACTCACCACTGGCAACTGTTTGCCTCCCATTACAGAAAGAACAGTCGGTTTACTGAGGCAGATAGATGGGCAAGAGTAGCTAACTCAGACTGTCAGATCTGTGACTGTAGCACACACAGATCTTACCCCAGAAAGGAGAGAAGATACCCAAGGTCCATTCCTTGTTCTGTCCTCCATACACATCAAAGAGAAAAGAGGAGCATGTGTTAGGACATCGGGTTCACCTCATTAGCAGCAACATCAAACGATCTGGCTATAGGAATAACCAACAACACTAAAACACAAGATTGTTCAAGCAGAAAGGTGCCTTTAAGCATTTGGAGGACACAGCACTGATGTTTTTTATGACCTCCAAAGGGAAAGTCTGAGGGCACCACACAGTTAATTGTCACATATCTTCCTTGCAGACTATCAGACAAGCAAAAACATTCAGAGGTTTAGAAAAAATGACTTAATTAAAGAGTTGTGGCTGTTTAGCCTAAAGAAAAAGACTGTGGGGAGACTTGATAGCAGTCATATGTGGAAAAGATAAGAAAATAATGTTTTTATATTATAGCCAAGGGGGAATTTTAAAAGTCAGACATCAGGAAATACATCCTACACATAAGGACACCAAAGTACTGTAATGGACTGCCTAATAGGCTGTGGAATTTCCATTACAGGAAGCTTTAAAAAAAATTACTAGATAAATATCTGTTGGGTACAGCCCAAGTAGGGCTGTCTGCCACGCGCCAAAGGCAAGAGGGCAATGGCCACTGAGTATCCCCTGCAGACAATGGCTTTGCACATGTTTCAATATGATACCATCAGAATTAACTGGCAGTGCCTTTGTCCTTTGGTGTAGCACCACACAGTGAATTCATGTGTGAAGATGCAAAGCTTTTTCCCCTAAAAACTTGGTTTTGCAAAATTATAAATGGTGCTGTATTGCACTCTCAATTATGTGCCATGATCAAATGTGCTTCTTTGTGCAGTCTTCTGAATGCAAAAGGAGCTATGTGAAAATAAGCTCAGTCTTGTTGATTCTGGTTTGATGTCATTCAATTGAGGGACTACAACTGAAGCCCTTGCTCTCTTATAACCAGTGCTTCTTGCAGAAGTACAGCAGATAGAGGACTGAGCTAACAAGCATACTCCCAATCACTGCATGTGACTGACTTCTTTCCTTCAGTTGCTGGAGAAAAGCCTCATTTACAATGGGATTTAATAGGTTGCAAGGGCTTTGGTCACACCCCATAGTGTAAAGACCCAAGTAAGAACATGTTATACACATGAGAAATTGGTCTATCGGCATTACATAGTACATTTATCTCTATCTCACTGAATGGCTGACTTGGCAGCCCCAACAGACAGCAACACACCCACTTTTCAGTGTAATAAACCCGTGCTTAAATTGTTCTATGAATATAGACCTTGTCTTAAAATAAAACCCTTAGCCCATACTTTTTAAACACGGGATGTGAGGAATTATGCACTTCATCTGTTCACACTCAGCCATACAGTTTTCATGCTAGGAAGACTAGTTAGAGTATCAGTAAGTGGACAAGGGTGCTACATTATCATTAAGACAATTGACTTCCAAGAACTTTTTCATGTAATTTTTGTTTAGATCACAAACTTTACCCCTTCGCACTAAGGATAATTTACTCCTAAAAAAAAACCCTCTCTGACCTCTTCCTAATAAAAGCACAGCCTTGGAGCAAAAGGTAAAAGCCAGCCCCCACCCCATCACATATAATTTTTTTTCTTCACCTCTCATGCAACTCCCATGCCAGAAAATGAAAGTACTCAAATGCACCTCCATGACTTGGGATTCCTAGAAAACATTACAGGTCTCACTAAGCTAGCATTTGGGATATAGCTCAGGTAATTTCCTCCTGATCAAACAATCACTTGGAATCCAGTACCTTTCATTTGAACCTTCTGAAATTGGAGACCATTAGGAGACTGTTAACCCAGTACATTTTATATGGAGAAAGATATAGTCCTTGAAGACCAAGTGTCCATGAGACAATATTCAGGTAGCTCTGCTGCAGACACCATGAAGCATGCTGAAACCTCAAACTTCCACCCCAACCCCACTCACAGGATTTTAGTTACACTGGCAATGATATACCTCACATGAAAATAACCTGCAAATGCCTGCAGCAGTCTTCGTGGGACTGGGATAAAGCCAGTGAGACTAAGCCATGGTCTTGGTCTTAAGTTACTCATCCTTCAAATCGACTCCTAAGTCAGGTATGCTTTTATGCAAGCTGCTCTTCTCCGCAACATACCCAGACTAACACTGTGAACTGTCACCAGCCCCAAATCAAGCCTGAATTCTTAGTCTCAGTAGCAGCAAGTTAAACAGTACTTGACCTGCGTGTCCAGCATCACAGGATTCATCTGGTGCATCCTGCTGTGATTAGAAAGAAGGCTTCACCACATGAAGAAAACCACTACTCTGTTATTTTCCCAGTGTCCAAAATGTCATTTGGAAGCCCATGCCTGCCGCATAGGAGCCATTCAGATGATAAAAGTTGTTCCAGAAGAGAACCACAGCCCTTCCTCTCCGTGCTACACCAGGTTATAATGACTCTAAATCAATAAATCAGTTCCTGAACTGTAATGCAGTGTATTTCTCATTAAATGTAAAGCTGGGCTTACACTCCCTTCTAAGCAAGAAGACATAAAGGATCTTTTGAAAGTCACTATATAATCCTCCTACAAGATTTGTAACTGTGCTACCCCCTCTTAATAGCTCCTGCACTCCCTGACTTTCTTCAAGCCTCCCAACTCTGCTAAGCTATGCTTCCATGTGCATTTAGGAATACCTTGGAGAAGAACGGGGCTGCATTTTTGCCACAAGTAAAATACTTTCTGAATGTAATCTGATAACCTGCCGCACTCCAGTAAAATTTACATGAACCATATAAAGAAACCAAACAACTGTATGAAAAATAGATGTATGTAGTATTTCATCAATTTCTGTTCACTCATCTTCCAGGCTGTAAGCGCCAGGCATTAAATGCTACTAAACCTAAGCCTCAAATAAGCCAGTACTCGTATTAAGCCTATTTTAGAAGTATCTCTTCAAAAAAGCTATCTACTGAATACAGTGAATTAATATAATGCAATCTGATCACTGAATAATTCCAATACATAGTCACATATACAGTAAAAAGTCTACAAATTGAAGAAGATGACTTTTAAAAATAAAATTCATCAATAGTAGGTGGTCAGGATATAAAGGATAAAGCTTAGTCAAGATTTAGACATTGACTTCCAAAGAAGTAAACGTTTCATTGCACCTGTAGGTGGAAGTCTTGGTATATAAACGAGTAAACTGCCAGAAAAAAACCTGGGTGGTGAAAGAACCTCCTTTTAGCATCTTATCAGTTATATAAAGCTACAATAAAACACACAAATCAAATTGTGTTGCCTTTGGGTAGATTAGAACCAACTCTTATTTCTATTTTTATACCTTCAGCCATGCAGCTCATATGCTCTGTACTTACTCATAGCCAGCAGAATTTCACTCATCCTATAGCTTAGCTTCTGTGACCACTTCCTTAAATTATTCTTCTGCTCATAACATCTCTTGCTTACAAAGCAGAAACTTTATGTCCCTGTAAAGTAGATGAATTATGACTAAAAATGCCCATAAAATTCCCTTGGCAGTAGTACAGCCTCCCTGGCTGTCTTTGCCCACACCACCCACTTCCTCTTTGTGTTCAGAAGAGCCTTTTTGCTCCATACCTTACAACCCCACAGTATAACTTCTTTTTATCTGTAACTCTGACTTCCAGATACCATAAAAAATGCTACTTGAGGTAGAAAATTTCCATGATGCAGTGTAAGTAGAAAAGTGCAGTGTTACAATATCCTCCCGGCCTCTGCCAGTGGCTGCCCTTCAACTGTGCCCCCTCCCTCACCTAATACCGCACACCACTGCCCTATTGCTCAGCCTTGCCCATGTTTCCAGTCCTGATGCAGCCTCTTCATGCTCAGTGGCTGCTCCATGCATGGGCTTGTATTTTGCTAGTCAGTAACTGAGAAATTAATAAATGTGCTCTTTGAAGAGCTTCCCAGATATAAAAATCACTCTAAGTTGCAACACCCTCGTGGCTGAGCTATCCTCTTGAAAACACCCCATGTCCCTTCTGTCTTGGGTAGCTCCACAGCAATCCCACAGGGTTTTATGCTGTTTTTAAGTACTGCGCAGTATCCATAACAATGCAGAAGCTACACCACATTTGTTCATGCACACCTTCTTATTCCCAAAATACCAAACTGATCTGTGGGGAGTCCTCAACATAGAAAGGACATGGACCTGTTGGAACAGGTCCAGGGGAGGGCCATGAAGGTGATCAGAGGGCTGGAGCACCTCTCCTGTGGAGACAGGCTGAGAGAGCTGGGGCCGTTCAGCCTGGAGAAGAGAAGGCTCCAAGGTGACCTTCTAGCAGCCTGCCATTATCTGAAGGGAGCCTACAGGAGAGCTGGAGAGGGACTCTTTGTCAGGAAGCGTAGGGACAGGACAAGGGGTAATGGTTTTAAATTGGAAGAGAGGAGATTTAGATTAGATATTAGGAAGAAATTCTTTCCTGTGAGGGTGGTGAGGCACTGGAACAGGTTGCCCAGAGAAGTTGTGGATGCCCCATCCCTGGAAGTGTTGAAGGCTGGATGGGGCTTGGAGCAACCTGGTCTAACCATGGCAGGAGGGTTGGAACATTGAGGTCCCTTCCAACTCTAACTGTTCTATGATTCTATGAGGGTCTGTCTAGCAAAGGCATTGCTGTGTGCTTGGTGGACCGGCTCTTACATTACCTAGGAAAGAGAGTGATTGATGCTCAGTGGATTTAAATTTGAAATAGAAATGTTGAGTGAGGGCAGGCATTCCTCTTCCTTTGTCTGCAGGCCAAACTGAGACATTGCAGCCAGATCTAGTCCTTCCCTTCCTCTCTGTTACATTTGGAAAGGTTAATGTCCATTTACGTATTTGCACTGACTGAGATAAAGCCAATTCGGCATGTGCATTATTGTAGATAAACTCCAGAAAAATCAGGCTCGCCAAAAGCAGCCTGGGTAAGCAGCTTGGCTGAAGGTGCTTCAGCAAGCCCAGAGAGACCAAAGCACACATTTGACAATTAACAGGGACAGAAAGCCACTCTTTGGTCTACTTTAACTCACCTCAATAAGAGCATGTTTCACGCTGCATCCCAGTCTTTTTAGCATAAATTTGATTTTCACCATCAGGCATGTTTACATCTTGTCTGTATGAAGTAGTTTCAGATGGACTATGGTTTTTGCCTAACTGACCAGATAGAACAGATGACGACCTGTTCTAGCTTAGCTAACAAGCTGCACAAAATGGGCCAATCGCGCAGTTCTTAATCAGTCAGTAGATGTTCAAAGTGAGGGTAGGGGTTGTACTTGACTAAATATTAACCAAGATTTTTGATCTCAAACTAGCCAAAGGCTAGAGGTTATCTGGGACTACTCAGGGAAGGGAAGACTCAGGCGCCAAAAGAGCACAATTTATCGGGTCCCTACAGATAGTATTNATTCAGATTTGTTAATTGCATTCCTAACATGCAGATGTCACTTCACAAGATATAATTACCTCTTCACCTTTTAGCATACAATGTTTTCTGTGTTTGCAATAATTAATGTTTATTACTTTTTTATTTTTAATAAATATATGTAGCCCAAATCAAGAACATATTTTGCATTACAGTACGCTTGGGGGGGGGGAGAAAAAAAAGAAGGTCTGCAAGCACTTCATGCCTCTACCTAAGACATTAAGAAAATAAAAATCAGGATACATACAACAGCAAGTATTTCAATGTATTTCTCCAAGAAGCCATTCATTACAGAGCCTTACTGAGAACAGAGTACTTCAGTAAGTTAGACTGGTAGCGAAAATTAACAGAGCACTTCCAAAGTCAACACCAAAAGCAGTAATTTCATGTCTCCTGGCAACACTACAGTCTATCAAATCCTAACCCACTTTGCTTCAGTTGGTTTCCCATTTTATACATGATTTTTGGATCACCTGGGTCTAAAACCAGTTCAAACAACATACAGTGTTTGCCCTAAGCAAGTTAACATTGTCCTCTTAATGGGATTCACGTTCTTTAAACAACTGTGGTTTTGTATTCCACACCATGTCTGCACAGCAGCCATGCTCCCACCTAACCCCACTTGCTGCTCCTAGACCTCACCTTTTACTTGAATCAAACTGCCATCTTCTTCCTCAGGATGAGTACATTTTCCTGTAACCCTCATCATGCAAAAAGGAGAAAAGCCCACAGACTGTACACAAACCTCCCTTTCCAAATCTGAATTATTTCCCTGAAAAAACTTACAAATTATCCTATTAGCTGCAGGTAACTGTAATATGAAGGAACTTGCTTTGACACAACACAAGTACCAGCATCAGAGAAGGACCTGATAAAATCTCTGGGAAAATGAGGAATGTTGTGAGCAACCAAGAAAACTCAAACAAGCTCCCTGAATCTAACGGGAACCCTAAATGAAAAACAAACATCACATCACACAATCATAAAATCCTGCACTGTTATTCAATACAGTATTCACCACAGATAACCCAGAAAATGTCAGAGAATGTCATCATCTTACACTTAAAAGTAGAGAGATTAATGTTTTCCCTGCCTTTTATATTAAGGACAAGCATTTAAACTCTTTATTAATAATATGAAAAAAAATCTTGTCTGTCTCCTGACCACAAGGTACCCAGAAACAGTTACCAGCTTCCCAAATTTATTTGTAACTTGAAGCTATTTCCTTTGGATTTCTCAAACACCATTTGTGATGACTACTCACGAGAAGCTCACTGCAAGCAGCCATTCTTCTAGCTGACAGCATTTTGCAGGTGAAACTTCAGAAGGGATTTGAGCAGCTGGGGAACCATATTTGAGCAATTTGAAGTAATTTACTAGTACCAAACGTGTCCAACTTCTTCAGGTGAGATACAATAAAAACAGAAAAATTTTAAATAAGTTATTTTATCTTGTCAAATTAAAAAGTTGAAGCATAACACTTGACATTTCGTTCTCTACCCTCTAAAATAACATTTTGCACGGCAGAGTGAAAATTTCCATTTGATTTAACTATTTTGTTGACCTTTTAGGGAAGGGTAAAGGAGACCTCAGAAATTTACCTCAGTTCTTCCTGCTACCAGCTTTTGCCAACAAGTAACAAACCGCAACTGTTTGCATAAACAGCTAAACACTGGGGTGAAGGGTTTGGTTTTCTTCCTCTAACAGTAAAGATAGTCTAAAATTTGCTTTTGAAACTCTGAGGAAGAAAGAGACTAAGAGAGGAGTGAAAAATTATTTCAGAAAATATTTGAAACTGGGTCTTGTTTTATTCTCTAACTCAACAGCAGATTAGTGTTCACATTTCTCTCACATGGTTTTGAGTTACATCCCAGCTTCTCCTGCGGGTGCATCACATTTACTCATAGCATCTAAAAATTCATGCTGGAATATATGGAAGAAACCAGGCTTCCATATTAGTCAGACAGGAAAGGATGGAAAATGCTAGTCATGCCTCAACGCCATGCAGATTTGCACGGCTAAACTTCCAGGCTGAGAAACAAGGAGGAGAGAGAAGCCTCCTGTCAGGAACAAGACTCCTGGATACTCACCAACACCAGATGCCATTTTCTGCATAATAATTGAACCGCAATGGAGAGGAAATACATTTACAAGTCACCCACGGCCTTTAGTGGCCAACCTGAGGCATGACAGACTGGCTATAGAGGTTTATCCAACCATGCCACTCATCTCAACTGTGGCACAGGAGGGTCACTTGCATCTCCGAACTCTCAGTGCTGCCAGAGATGTATCAAAATTACTGGCTAATGTTGAAACTTGTGTCCACGTGAAAAGCTTTAGAAAAGTGGTAGGTACACAGTAGGAGTAACCTCTCGTTGTTAGTATTAAACTACAAAATAATCAAAAATAAAGCTGTAGATCACAGAAAGTAATACAACAAAGCTGCTGTCAAGAACTATCTAATTTTAATTGAGAAGACACTCAATTATTCAACAGCTCCAGGCAATGCCACCGTAGCACATGTTGGGAGATGAGATGTATATAGGTGGGATGCCCTCCCTCACTGCATGCTAGGCTATCTTCCATGACGAGCTACATCCTTCCCCGCGCCTTCTCCTATTAGGTGTTGACAATGAGCTTCTGGAGGTAGTATTTCATATACCAGTTTACAAAAGGCTTTATACAATACAATTGCAAAAAGAATTATTCAGATCTCCTTTTAATTGTATTCCTAACATGCAGATGTCACTTCACAAGATATAATTACCTCTTCAACCAAAAAACCTCCGGAGAAGTTTTTCTCCAGAATGGAAAAGATGGTGCAATCTGTGTAGTATTTAATTTCTGTTTCAAAAAAACATAATTCTAGAAATCAGTGAGAAAATGACACTGAAAGAAGGAGAGCATAAAAGGAGCCCCTTCCAGCCACCGGAATTGTTAGTTCATGCAAAAAGCTTGCAACTTCAAATTTTGTTCTCATAAACTGAAATGAAACACTGAGTAACTGTTTCCACATAAAAAGGTTTTTTCTTTTGCAAATTTCTGCCTTGGCTAATCAAAACCTTAAGAAAAAGAAGAAAAAGGAAAAGAAAAGAAAAGAAAAAAAAAAGAGGAAGAATATAATCAAGCAAACTCTGAGGAAAAATAAAAAAAGCTAGCAGAGCTGATAAAAAAATCAGTTGAAATACTACATTCAAAATATAGTAAAATAAAATGTTGTAACACCACCAAAACCTTTTAACCTCTTCATTTCAAAGAAAAATTGAAAAACTAATGAACTGATAGTAAGCTCATATTTTGATGAAATAGCATTTTTATTGGAAAGGCATTCCATCAAAAAATGTCAAACCAGCTGTAAGAACTTTATCTACAGATTACTCAGGAGAAAAAATATTCTATTTTTATTGTTCCCGTTCAAAAATAAGTGACATTTTAAATATTAGGTTCTAACATTCTTACATTATTTCTATATATCTCCACTGATGCATAGCCAGCTTGTTCTATGCCATAAAATACAGCAAGCTTCCTATTTACTTCTGAGTTACTTTAACCTGTAACTCAATAACTGGTTCGGGACTGAGAAATATTCTGTAAGCAGAAAATGGCTTAAATCCAGCAGATTGATGTGGATGAAGCCTTTTTTATTTATGCCAGAGGAAATACTTTTTTTATTATATCAACATAGCCGCGGCCCTTTACCTTCCTGTTACATCCTCTGAGCGTTTCAGTATTACCCATATTTTATGAGCAGTTTTAAGCTTATGGATACTTTTGAAAGGAATATTCATCTTCACAAACATCACTTGCCAATTGCCAGCAAGCTAATAGATACCATTCTTCAAAGCAGAAGCCTGAAAAATTTAGGCAAGATTTTTTCTTGAAACAAAGAGAGATAGAAAAATACTTTGTTTAAGAATTTACTGCAAATAAATCTTCCTAAGCTTTCATGCCTAGCAGGATTTCATCTGATAAAGGTTTACAAAATTCCTCCGGGCAAAATACATTGGAGTAACACATCAAGTTAAAGGCAGTGGTACTTACAAGAAAAGAGGGAGTAATAGTGAGTAGCACTTGTCAGAAATTAACTGTCCCACCAATTCAATAAAGGAACAGCATTTCTGGCACCGGTCCTGGAATTGCTTTCTAGCACTATTAAAAAAAATTTAAAATCAGCTTTTCCACCACCAGCCCTACAACAGCATCTAACCATCCTCTATGTAGCCTATTTGGCAAGCCTAAGGGACCTAGGGACACTGAAATCCCAACTCCTTAGCTCACGTTGTCCATCAGCAGTTTGTTTCTCCAGGGGTTCACAGATCCTTGCTTCCAATCTGGCCAACTGATAAACTTTGGCAATAGGGCTTGAGATCCCTGGAACCACCAGAGTCCCCAAGACCACAGCTCCTCTCTACAGTATTTGCCTCTCTGAAGGAGCCCACTCTGCTCTATTCTGTGAGAGGAAATAGGACAACACTGTGGCCAGGTAGAGTGCTAGGTTTTAATCCAGAGAAAACGAAATCTGAAGCCCCAAATCCATCAGAAAATAATGACCTCCCTATGCCAGCCCAGGTGAGGCTTTTCTGAAACGTTGGAGATGATGTACATATTTTGAACAGTTACTGCCATTATCTTTGCGTGGTACACAGTTCATAGCTCTGCCAAGAATTTCAGTTTTCTCCAATACGCGGTACAATATTGCAGCAATACATCATGCTAATCATCATAAAAAAAGGTTTACAGCTGCTACTCTGCAACACGCTGTAATCTTTCTACCAGTCTCAAAGGCAGGGAGAGCAATTCACTCCAGTTGGGCAGCCCCTTCTCAGCTGCACTGCAGGAGAAAACACCCGATATGCACGTTTCAGGATCTACCTGTTTGCTGAGCTTGCAGGGACACAGCAGCTGGGGAGCAGCCTGAGGGAGGCAGAGCTCCATAACTGGTTCATTGGAACAGGCACAACTGAGTGACAAGACAGCTGACTGGCAGCCTGAACAAGATGGAGCTGTGACATCGCTGCTCCAGATGATGTCCTAACACAGAAAGTGGTTGTTCCCATCTTCTCTCTCTGCCACTTCAGTTTCCCCTCACACTTTCTCCACTAAAAGAAACTCAATTGAAGTCATAACTCTGTTGTTGAGATCTGGAAGCTACTTTTTAAAAAATATAATAATACAACCTTTTGAGTTTAACAAGCAAAAGCTCTACTACACATTCAACTGGAACAGCCCAGTGTGAATGACTCAACAGTGATATAAATAATAATGAACACCTATGCCTTTGACTTGAGAAATTCAAGTAACATGTAAAATAATTAACACATTCATGTGTTTTAAAATGTGTTGCCACAAAAAATATTTCTCCTCCCACACACAAAATTTAACATAATAAACTCATTATTTAACATCAGTACATACATTGATTAAAAATAAAAGGGGCCCAGATCAGTATTGCAAATTCCCAGTGCTCTAAAACCATATGCTTAATGCAAAACACCTTCACTGAACAACAGCAAAACATTTTTAATATCCAAAACAGAGCAAATTTTGAGAAAGTCATCTTGTTGTCTTTTGTTATTATCAATAAACTTCAATAACCTGTAAGTAATTTGGACACCTTAATGCAAAGCCCTGTCACAGCTAAAGAGATCTGAACTGAAGCAGCTCTAGATGAGGGAACATGCTACCAGTGAGCATCATCACTGACTGAAATGCAGAAATCACCTTTTTAAAATAGCCAGAACTTATTTTAAAGAATCAAGACAGCTGAACCAATCTCATTCCTCATGTACATCCAAACACCTGAAAAGTGGCAAGGGAAATATTAACATGTATACAAACATTTTATAAAGCAGACCAAAATAAAAAAGCAGAGGAGGCTGTTTTGTATTGAGAAATGAAGACACAATTTTTTGACGAGCATTTAGCCAATATATACTTATTTGTACAACGCTACCATTTAGTATATTAATTAGTTAACACTAATTAGTTAATATTTAAAGTGAAAAGAAAACAAAAGGCTACTAACCTGTGGGAAGAGAGAGTAGGTTGCATTATCAATAGTGAAAGAATACAAAAATTCTCCATCAAACCAGAGATTTTTTCCCATCGGCGAGTTCATCTTTGTCATAGCAAAGAGCTGCCCGGGGTCGCAGCATTCTTCCAGCAGTTTCCTTGTGAAGGCAACCAAAAGAGAAAGAGCTGCATTAATTAGAGCCTTGGTACACCTTCTATAAAGACCACCCCTCACACCTGAGATCCTGCTGTTCTCAGATGCTCCAAAGCAAGCCATTTGTCTTCCTAGCCAGTGGATGAACCACGGGTGACTTTTTGTTTTTTTAACTTACAGAAGGGACAGAAATCCTGATTTTATTCCAGAAAAAAATTTAGAAAGAGACAGTAAAAAAAAATTAAACCTCCATTCACTATTCAGAAATAGAAATGAAACCAAGATTCATAGAATCATAGAAAAGTTAGAGTTGGAAGGGACCTTAAAGACGCCTCCCACTAGACCAGGTTGCTCAAAGCCCCATCCAGCTTGGCCTTAAACACTTCCAGATTCAGCAAAAGTCCATCCTTTACAATCAATTCTAATAAATAAAAAACTGGTCTCCAACACGTACAGGAATCAAAGAAGCCCATTTGAAATTTAAATCTAAGGCATATGGAAATTCAGTCCCAAACCTTATTCATTAAGAATAGGTCTCCTAAAGCCTCACAGTTACATGAATTCAATTTGGAAAAAACTGCCATCTCCCTCTAGTTACTAAATATCCTCATGCTACATTCACAGCAGCATTAGGGCCTGTCCTCTAACTGTCCAGCTCTAACTCAAGTCCAGCTTGAGTCATCCCAATATGATGTGTGTATATATATATAGATATATATAGTGGATATACTTTGTGTTTCCTCACTGAAACTGCATATCCTCTTACAAATTCATTCCCCTAAAATAGTTATTACTCAGCTTGAGTAGAAATTTGAGAGTTGGTGAGGCGGTTGAGGGTTGTATTGAGTAAACTTAGCAATTAAAATCTGAAAATACAGCATGATGAAAAGCTCTAGACATCTGCAGGCCAGGAATACGCTGTCTTTCTGAAGCCCACATGGGAGTAGTTCCCTACAGGAAGGGTGATGCTCATATTACGATTTAGATATAATAGATGTATGTAAAATATACATTGCAGAATTATGTCATTGCAATATATTGATATTATTGTATACACTTCTTATTTATTTTAAAGGAAATCCTAAAGAGACTGACACCAAACAATATTTTCCCCTATTAAAAATTCATTTTGCTACAAGTTGGTAGTTTTCTGCAGTCGCGTGAATACTATTTTCCATACATATTTCAAGACATGAAAATTTGATGAAAGGCCTAGAGTGGATTTATTCCAATCTTAGCAGAAGAGGAAACAGTTTGAAAAAGTTGCATGGCAAACCTAGGGGTGTCAGTGCTATTTGTTAGCATTCCCCATTAGAGAAATTAAGGTATTCGCTCTAGTCCAGATCCAGGGCAATGTTGCTCCCACTGATGCCCTGGGCCCCTGGGACACTTCCGCACATGGAGGAAGGCTCTCAAGGGACAGCAAGGATTGAGGGCAGGAGGTCCACTCCTCTCCTAAAACAGGTACCTGAGAGTAGCCTTTGCACATAACATGCAGATCAAACTCTTAAAAGGAAGCAAATTACACAAGGTAAGTGGATATGACATTTTTTTGGAAGTCAAGAGTCAGCTTCTACAAAGAGCCACAATGTAAGTTTTTCCCCTATAAAAGGCTGAGCAGCCCCTCTGCCCCTGGAGGAAGCCAAAGAGATGATTTCCATGAAGACGCAACCAGAACCTTATGACACCATGCTTCATGGCTCAAAAATTTAACATTTTGTCCATTCAACCCCCAAGCACTGCAGAGCATCAGGCTCCACCATATACCCAGACATTATATTGTGAGGGTACAGGACTCACAACACCAGACTATGCTGCTGCTCAAACTGAAGTGCTCCGAGCTCTAGTTTCCATGTGTTTTCTCATACAAATAGAGGAGTTCAGGTCTGTATCAATAAGCATCTCAGACAAGATGTAAATCACTGTGCTCAGGTGTATACATCAACCCCAAATTAACAAAGACTAGGGCAAAATTGTGTCCAGTTCTAGACCCAGAATTCAAGAAAGAAAAAGACAGACTGAGAACGTTCCAAACGGGGGCCACAATGATGATCAAAGGCCTGGAAAACCTAACCTATGAGGAAGGACCTAAGAAGTTAGGTCTTTTCTCCCTGAAGACGACAAAGCTTAAAGGGAACCTCATCACAGTTTTCCAGTTACAAAAGGATGGAGGCTCTCCACAAGGAGCCACACGGAGAAGACAAGGGGCAAGGGGTACAAGTTGCATGAGGAGAGGTTTTATCTTAATACAAAGAAGAAATTTTTTACAGTGAGAACAATTGTTCCCTGGAACAACTTCCCCAGGGGTATGGTGGAATCCCCATCACTGGCGATTTTCAAGACGCAATTGGACAAGGTGCTAATCTCATCTAGGCTCCATTTTATACACAGAAGATTGGACCAGGTGATCATTCAAAGTCCTTTCCACCTTGGCAATTCTATGATTCTGGAACCGTGTTCCCTTATATTGCTCACTACAGAGTTCGCTTGTCTCCCTCTGAGCAAAATAGAGCAATATGTTAGCCAGAGAGGCAATTTCCATTCCTAGAAATACCAGTGGGTCTACCTATACCCACCACAGAAAAGCTTCAGATCATCCTCCTGCTGGTGGCTAAATAAACCTTTTATCACAGAAGTGAAAGTTAAACTAGAGGAAATTTTATATCTCTTACCAAATAACCTGTGCAAAATGGTTAAGACAGACATGGAATATCGTACCAAGTAAATGACTTCAGAGGGGAGATTTTTCTCACTGTCCACAGACTCCAGTTTGCAGCCTTTGCAAAATTATTTCTCTGTCAAGTGGAAAGAAAACATTTTTTTGCCTATCTTTCCCCCTCTTCTTTGTATTCTTTATCCTCATGGCAATTTTTTCAAGAAAGCATAAGATAATCCAAAATCAGCTGGCACCTCAATTCTACACATAGTTGTTTGTTATATGAATGTATAACAAAATTAAAATTTCCAGGTGAAACCCTGCAAACTCATACCTTCTCTGGAAGTCTGGTCTAAGCAAGAAGCACAAAAATAACAGATAACTCAGTGGAAAAGTATCTAGGGAATGTTTTATATTAATGAATCTTTCATTAGCCAGGGTAAAATGATGAGCTGAAGAGCAGCTCTTTGTACAATTCACTGCTCCCTCTTCCATCTCTTAGACTACATATATATACCTACTCTTCCCCATCCTCAAAAATGCATTCTTCTGGTTCCGATTGAATTCTGTGTTAATAAACCTATTATAAAAAGCAGTAGGTTCCTCCTGGAAGGTCCACAGATAGGCAGGTCACTAGTTCAAGCATGCATCTGTAAGCATTATCACAAAAATCTTGTCACTCACATGTGCTTTCTGACATAAAACATTCTCATTCAATTTCTCTTTCTGATCCAATTCCCAGAATTATGAGGTGAGAAAGGTTCCATAGGAAAACACGCATTAAAAAGAAGATTCAAAGGTGAACCTAAGGCAGGGTACTTTCAGAATCAGGGAGTCAGAACTGATTTGCTCAGCTTGATTAAAATATACAGCTAAAATGTTATGAAAGAATTTGTGGAACTGCACCAGCTTTTAGCCAAGGATTTCAATTCACCACAAGCATTCCTTCACTCACAGGACATAAATAATATACCTTTGACTCAAAGTTATCTCCAATTCAGAGGAGACCTGTGCATGAGCAGAATTTAACAACTTGAATTTAACAACTTGAAAAGGCACTTGGGACCCTCAGATCTGAGAGCACTTAAGGGACAAACCCCTACTTATGAGAGAAGCAGAAAAGTCACTTTGTGAATGTCATTTCAGGTCCAGCTTCCAGATTTCAGCTGGATTGGCCACAAAGGAAATCACTAA
The DNA here is from genome assembly GCA_013398155.1 of Pedionomus torquatus. NCBI lineage: Eukaryota > Metazoa > Chordata > Aves > Charadriiformes > Pedionomidae > Pedionomus > Pedionomus torquatus. Next base: position 26,820 of record VZRU01017614.1, on the reverse strand, counting down.
CCACAAGGCAGCATTAGCCCTGAAGAATCTCTGCGCATCAACCCAAGCAGCAACCTGTGTACAAGGCAGGAGCTTTTGAGACATCTGCTGTATTATTCCCAGTTATACCAGTAGATACAGGACACTGAAAGAAAGAGTTGAAATAGCTGGTTCCAAGTACAACCACCACGTTGTCAGATGGGAGGCTGCAGCCTTTTAGCCATCTCTTCTCCACAACTGGAGCATGTCCTGCCTCCCCAGCACACCATCGCCTCTCCTGCTCTCTTTGCTGTGCCTGCGTTGTAATGCTGCACTACCTGAAGCCCATCAAGGACTGCCAGCACTGTGCAAGGGATGAGGAGCAAAATTCCCCCTTGCATGGGTTTAAAAAGGAAGATGTAGTACAATAAGGAAAAGATTGGGTTGATGTGGAGCTACTTGTCAGGCAGCAGTAACAGGAAGGCAGCTTCATGAAGAACTGAAGGCTAAAGCCTGACCTTAAATGGAGCGATAACAAGAGGGTGTGTGGCATGGCACAGCATATGGGGTGCAGGACTAGGGGTCCCAGGTGGGGCTGGTCAGGGCTATTAAGACCTCCTGTTGCCCTGACACTGGTAACACTACCAACACCCTTTTTTCCACCCCAAGGGGATAGTAGATTTATAGCAAATCACACACACACACTTGCTGAACCTTGCACTGAACAGGACCCCATTCAGGGAAGAGGATGTCACCTCTCTGCTACCAGCAGATGCTAAACCCCAATCACCCAACACAGAGCCATGTGGTCTTTCTCCTTCGCATCAAAACCAAAACTGAATTTAGCCTTGTCAAGTATTTTGGCCTTCTTTCTCTCTATAGCTGACTCAGCTCCTGAGAACAAATTTAAAACTACTCTCAGAACAACTACTCAGGAATATGATCTTAAAATTGTCCTCCTAAAAACATAATGACCAAGTACCAAAAGAATAAGAAATCAGTCAATGAAGATGCTCTTGATACTCACAAAAGCATACCAAATTGGGGTGGGTTTTTTTTGAGGGGAAAGCACTACTAGATTAAGCTCTAGCTAAAATTAAGACTTTTGCTAAAAACAGTATCTAAATCAGGAATATATTGCTCTGCACAGGTTCATTTCTTGAAATTCCCCAGTTGCCTAAGCTTGAAGAATAGGTCTAAATGCAATGAAAAAGAAGTATGAAAAGAGCAGACACCACAGAGCAGAACAGAGAGAAAATCTGATCTACTTCCCAGTCAGGCTTTCTGCAATATAATAAGATTTCATGAAGACTAAAGTCATGGCAGTTTTTCTACTCACATTTACTATTATATTGGGTTTTGTTATGAAATTTTCAGCCCGTTCCAATGCTGCCTGCAGCAATGACTAGTGACTGGACTTTACAAGGATCATGTAATATTTCCCACACCATCCTCAAGAGAGGAAAGATATCAGGACAATAAGAAGGTCCAAGGCAGAAGCAAAGCAGGTATTGAACTGCCTGGTGCTGCAACCCGTATTAAAGGGAAAAAGGTTGCAGAGACTATAGATACTTCTCAGAATAAGGATAGTTCATGGAAAACCACCTTGGCTAGCTTCTCAGTAGAGCTGTACGCGACTTTATACAGCAAGTAAGAAATTCTAACTATAAACCATTAGATAATTTTCTACCAATTTCCAGATAAATAATGGGGGGGGGCGGGAGGGGGGATGGGGAATTATGAAATCAAGCACTTCCATCTTTTCTGCATCATCAGTATCTTTTCCTTTAGAACTTTCTTCCAGCTCTTTTTGAGGTGCCCCAAAAGGAAACAAAGTATTTTATTTAACCTGAGAATATTGAATCTTTGGGTTTTCACTATTCATTTCAAAATTACTGAACAACATATTTGGTACTACATATGTCCTGTTTTCTGCATGTTCACAGTTCTGTTTTCCAGTCTGCAAAAAGAACATAAAACTGTTTTATTCTACCTTATCTTTGCTACAGTGGCGCAGTACAACCCTGCTGCCTTGCAGTCGGCAAAGTCTGAGCTGTCAACCCAGAAATGTCCAGGGTTGTCGTGGTAAATGGTTTTGGTTTTTTCATCTAACCTCCTTTCAAACAAAGATGGATTTATTGCTTAAAATTTCAAGGATCTTAAGTCTTTTACTCATTTTCAGAGTAGCAACGATATTACACAGCACACCTTGGAACTCCTCAAACTTTTCTAAATTCTGTTCTCTCAAAATTGAACTGTAGCTCAGATCAATCTCTGAATCTTCAGATGATTTCAGTTTTTTTTAATCTCCATCAGATTCTCCTTTAAATATAAAAACAAATTTCATACAGTGTAGTAGAGATATGCAGTTACCTCAGTTGATTAGGGATTCTCTCTTTGATGAAAACCCTGAATTTGAAGATAAGTAATTGAAAGAATATACTTTTCTAACACTGTAAACAGACCCAATTCTTTTAATAGCATCACATCAATTTATTCAGTACCTTCATTAATTTTGCAAGTGCTGAGGAGGACTAAGCTGCACAACATTTAAATTTCTAGATTTAGAAGTACAAATGCGCCCAAAATTTGCCAAAGAGTATCTTTGTTACTGAACTATGTTAATGAACTAGAAGAAATCAGGGTATTTCTCAGTTAATAGAAGCCTACCTGAACATCTGAAAAGCCTGAAGTTTACCTCTCACCAATTTTTTTTACTAACAAACTGAGCAGATTTGATCTGGAAAGCTGTTGAAACACAGTTTTATCAGACTCTTTTCAGAGAAAATACATTTTGATTCATGCAAACTTGCTTCAAACTGCTACGCACAAAGACTGCTTATAAGTTCTGAAACACAAATTATAATGTATGAATTATAGAGTATTCGGTCAGATGAAGTTTTTCCAAGACTCTCATTTCTTTCCAAGATGTATAAAGAGCTATATATAAGGAAACCACCACAGGTTGTGACCTGCAATGGCAAAACCAGCACTGTAGTGCTGCTTTAGTACACAGTATAAAGTGCTGGCACACAGGATGCCTCTGAGGTACCTGTACTGTTGGCAATGAAGCCCCAACCCCATCCAGGAGAGGCAGCAGCAGTGACCTGTCATCTTACCTGGGAACAAAAGGCCACATTCCCTTGAGAAGCAATGAATTTGAGCACCATCTGACAGTTTCTGGCCAGCAGCTCAGGAGAAATGACCTCATGTGATGCTGGAATTGACTGGCACTGCACCAGACTGCACCTTTGCTTTGCTAATGCCACCAGCAGTAGCCCCTAAATGACAACTGTGTCTGAGGGCCCATCCAAGGGAAGACACAGGATTCATCTTGTTTCATTTACAGTATTCGAAGTGTAAACACAGCTACACAAGTCATTCCAAGAGTTCTTCACAGTGGAGATAGCTTCTTTTAAGGTGTGAGTAACCTCAAACTCAACACGCACCTATTTCCTCTCTAATGACCATAAACAAACCGACTACCTTAGATGGAGACATCTGTGTTTGGTAGTTTAGTTCCAATCCATAAAGCCAGATAGCTGCTCTTGACCCTAAAAAGCCTATCAAGGCTTCTGCAGTTAATGTGAGCTGTGAGGGTGGTCTTCTGCCTCTTTGCCGCATCTCACAGAAGGACACTGTTTGCCAGCAGCATCATTTGATGGTCTTCCAGCTCTGTTTATGCAGTCCTCATGGTGGGCTGTCAGAAAGATGAGATGGTACAGCTGCACGAACTGGTAGTTTTGTCAGAGAGAATTCAGAGGCAAAGGGGAGTGGGGCAGGGAGAACAGATTAATTGCTTCATGTGCTATTATTCTTCTTTCTTGTAATCTTATCAACCTGGCAGGAGGAGAGCAGTTTTCACAGAGATGAAGTGAAATTAATGAATCTCTGTCTTGCCAACAGCAGCACCATCAACTGAGACATCAAGTTACAATACATGACGGTGCTGCTGCAGGGGGCGAGGGGGATTAATTTTTCTTACCACTTCCCTCATTCCTTTCAGAAAAATTGCCGCTTGCTTTGCACTGCTACAAGTGCAAAGAAATATTCAACTTCCACAGGAGCATGGGACGGCTGTATTCCACCAGTAGGAGATCCACCAAAAATAAATCAAGCAGCTCTAATCTTACATTTGAACTTGTAATATATAGAGTGATGATACATGCCACCTAGATCTAAGCAGTCAATTATCACACTACAGTGACTTCTCCACCTGCTTCTGCAACCCAGATAAAAAGCCCTGGAAGTATTATACAATACTCCTCACAAAAGTGCTCCCACACTCCAATCCAAGTTCCAGTTCCATCCATAGGTAGCTTTTTACTGATCTGATCAGTTGAAGTCATACCCCTCCACAGAAGGTGAGCTGGCCAGGGAAAATAAATAAATTTCTCCTTTGCGCAGATTTAAACATCTTGAAATGTTTAAATCAAACACTGAGACCACAGAAAGGAAGATGAAAGGAATAATCCTCCACAGGTCAGTGTGAGAGCTTTTTGACTTTTTGATGCAAAAAAATGCTTTTTTGATGCTTTTTGATGTAGGTAATCAGGCAGTCATTGCCTATACATGTGATAGAGACAAGAACATGTAAACATATCACACAAACAGGCATGAAACAGCAACAAATTTTCAAAGGCATATAAAGGTGCACATTAGGGGAGAAGCTTTAACCCACCAAAGGTATATGAACAGACCTACAATTGACAGAAAATAAATGTGTTACTCTCCTCTTCCAGAAACCTTTTCCTACATCTCGTAACTATCAGTTGTTGAAGAGGCAGAGTGAGTTTTGTCTGGTTGGGATGCATCCATTTGGTGCCCTGCCAGCTCACAGGACAAACTCATTGGCCAAACAAAATAGGACCTTTCTCTTCTGCTGTTTTTCATGAAATTTGTAGGAACTGACTACCTTTAAGACTTCTAATGTTCTGTCCAATTTGCATTAAATTAGCCAGCGAGTCAAATTTCATAAAGGGGTGGATTATGATTGAGATTCCAGCCATATAGACAACTTTTTCTACCTGCTGAGAGTTAAAAAAAAAAAAGTAATCTGATGTCTTGCTTCAGATTTCTTGAAAAGGACCTTAACAAAACTGTGTCCTTTGTTGACCCTGTATACCCAGAATTGTACACCAGTTAAGCTGTAATAGTCCGATTTTGGATGAAAGCCATGATTTAATGCACTGTCAAGCACTGACACTGGACTTTACTTACAGCTCAAGCTGCTGCAACCATAACATCACTTTTGAAAACAGCTGATGATCAGTTGGCCAAGTATCCAGAGATATTTCTGAACTGAGTTCAGTAATCCTTCTGTGTGGTGACAGATGGCTTCTAACAGATGAAAATGAATGGTAAAATTATCACAGACTAAAACAGAGTCATTTACCTGAAACATCTCCTGAACTTGCATTTCCACTGTTTGTGGTTACAAGCTTCAATTTTGAAGCAGTCTTGCTAATGTGTTTTAAATCTGAGTACTGGGTGCTATAAAATCAGTTTCATTGATGCAAATACGTTGCTAAATGCAGTAAGTGGATTAAAATAAGGGAAAGGCACACTAGATTTGGAACATCTTTTCATTAGAAGCTCCAATTCCAAGTCTTTTTATGTCTCTTCCTCTGGTGAAGCCGCAGAAAAAAGTTAAATGGCAATCATCTTGCACTCCTCTTTAATTCCATGGTATTTGAATTGTGGCTATTGCCTATTTACAGACTTACTGAAAGGATCTCACCAGCTCTGAGTTGAAATAAGTCTGGTGCTTATTGGGGTGGGCAGAATTTTCATGGTTGGAAGGGACCCCTGAGATCAAGTCCACAACAAATCCTGAGATCAATACACACAACAAAAAAGGGAAGATCAACGGAAATGCTTTCACTAGTCATCTCCAAACACCTGTCCCGAGGACAAAAGACAACATATCCCTTCTGTCTTCATAGCTTGCTTTCGTGTAGGCCCAGAAAAGAAGATCAAGTTTATCAATGATCATTTGGGTATACTGCAGAACTGGGACTCTGGTATGATAAAGCAAAAGCAGAAGCAAATGCTAAGCTTGCTGCTGGACCACAGGAGTTCTTTTAGCAACTCTCCTACTTCCACTCTCGGTGGCTGAATGACAGTTATGTGTTGTATTGATCTGCGCTGCCAGAACACTTAGTGCTTGAAGCTCCATTTTGCACTCATGTAACGTTCTGCTGGGGTGCTTTAAGTCTCAATGTTCTTCCTTAGATTCTCATGCCATTAAAGCCCAGCCACCACACAGCTAGGCATCTATTTTATGTTGGTCACCTAGACTTTCCACAGTCAGCAGAAGGACACTAACCCTAACACAGGAATCTGAGGCAGAAGAGAGCTGTCAGTAGCGGCAAGTACTTCTGCCTGTTCATTACTTATGGCAGGAGGAAACCACAGCAGGAGTACTGAGAAATTTAACTTTTAGATAGTGTGATGAACCTGCTACATCCATGAGTGACTAGACATCATTAAAATCTGTTGCTTATCCCCTGGCCCAGACAATAGGAACACAATCACAGGGAAGTGATGATTTTTTTTTTTCTTTCCAAGCCTATCTTAGTAACAAAAATTGCCATATACCTTACTCCCTCTAGCATCACATTAAAAAGGATAAAATGCTGATGCAGAAGTAAAGTTTTGCCATTTCCTCTCAAAAGTCCTGCCAGCTTACTGACAACTCCATGTAAAATGTCTCTTGCGATTACTTAATATGTGCTAAGACCTCCACTCTCACCACTATACACTACTGCAAAGTAACCTAGCTAGTATCTCACAGGAGGTATGGAAGAGTCCTACAGACATTTTCCCACCTTCCACCCACATCATCTCAATTCTAAGTCACACCACTCCTTCACTGGCAACCTAACCTGAGCCACATCGCTTTGGCTACTGTGACAGCACCATGTCACTGTTCACCACCACACCTATACATGTTGATTCCAGGGTGTATCATAGAATCATAGAATGGTTAGAGTTGGAAGGGACCTTTCAAGATCATCGAGTTCCAACCCCCCTGCCATGAACAGGGATACCTCCCACTGGAACAGGTTGCTCAAAGCCCCATCCAGCCTGACCTTCAACACTTCCAGGAATGGGGCATCCACAGCTTCTCTAGGCAACCTGTTCCAATGCCTCACCACCCTCACAGGATAGAATTTCTTCCTAATATCCAATCTAAATCTTCCCTCTTCCAGTTTAAAACCATTACCCCTTCTCCTATCACTACGCTTCCTGACAGAGAGTCCCTCTCCTGCTCTCCTGTCGGCTCCCTTCAGATACTGGCAGGCTGCTAGAAGGTCTCCCCGGAGCCTTCTCTTTTCCAGGCTGAACAGCCCCAGCTCTCTTTTGTTTTGTGTACAAAACATCAGTAATTTCCTGAGTGAGACTTAAGTCACCAGGACCTAAGCACTCCGTTTTTCCTCTAAACATGCGCTCTGTTCTTCTATTAGTCAACTGCTGCTTCCAAAGGACATCCAGAGGCTTATCACCTAAACTACTTCAAACTGCAGGAGGAGCTGGCAGGATTCCTCTAAACACTTGCCCCAAACAGTTTGAAAGAAGTTACCAGTGTCATCAGGGAACATAAAACTGGCCTTTCAGGACAAATGCTCACATGGTGATGAAAGCACAGGTCTGAAACTCGCATTTCCAAAGCTGCCAGAATTTCACAGGCACATCACTATGTCTTGTCAGGCCTCTGAAACAGTCCTTAGCAGAATCCAAACAGCTTCAGCCATCAAGGTCATCACACATTCACTCACTGCATGCTATTCTTCCATTACCATTAAACAACTGATATTTGGCAGCACTCACTGCAAACAGAGTTTCACAACACACCACCATGTGCTTTGGGTTTGATTTTGAGGGTTTGGGGCTGGGGAGGTTGCCTAAACTGGCATAGAAGCAGCAGCAGAAGTAGAAACCAGGCAGTTGCTTGGCAGTGAAAAACAAGAGGTGAGGAGATGACAGAAACCATGTTTGAGTCCACCTTAATCTAACTAATCTGCTGCTGTGAATAAGATGGGAATGCAAAAACCCCCATTACCTGGAGCAATCAAACAGCTTCCCACATTTGATTGCTCAAAAACCACATGTATCCAAATTCACCCCTGTCTTATCTGGTGGCCTATAACAAGCTAATACTAAATGTGAGAGAAGAATTCCTAAAAGCCTGTCAAACACAAAACAGCAGAGATTACTGCATGCTATGATTCCTACCTAACTTTGCGAAGATGTTTATTTTCCCATCTCCTCTTGCCTCTGCCATCTGCCAGACCTGCCCCCAGCTATACAATCACACCTCCCCTGCACAGGCACACATGCCAAGCAGGCGGTTTTGGGAAACCCTAGAGTTCCAGTATTGCAAAACAGCCTCCCTACAGCTGCGGGAAACGTTCCTGTCAGAATTTAAGCCCCAGGTTTTACTTTCCCTCCTCTTTCTGCTCCACTGCTTGAGAGTTTTACATCCTTCTTAGACTTCTTTATACCCAAAAACCCAGCTGCAGGATTCATTAGAGTTCAGGCTGTAAACAGATGAAGTGCTGCTGTTTAGATAGCTGCCTGGCGCTCTACAGCAACACAAAACATGCCACCTTGTATTGCCTGCAAGAATATAGAGTGCGACATTATGAAATTCTAAATAAAAGCGAAACGTGAAGCATTTGACATATGCAGCTACACATATCACAGGAAACTATTTTTGCTTGAAGGACTGCTGAAATCCTACATTTAATTAGCTGCTGTGCTCTGGTTTTCACAGACTACCCATAATCCAAACAAATCTAAATAATAAAAAATACTGGAATTAGGTTCTGAAAAGAACTGAAAGGGGAGTTTATAAGTCAGCAGTTGCAAACAAGACATAAAACTCACCGCCAGGCAAAGTCTCTCAGGCTGGCATGTCCAAGCAATCCCACTGAACAGGAAAGGGGGAGAGGAGCTAGCTGTACTGCTGCTAAACAATTACACAAATTCTGCACAGCTGGAGCTCCACCAACCAGGGCCCCTCTCCAAAGTGAACAGGCAGCAGGCTGAAGTGTAGGGCATCTGCTCGGACCTTCTACCTTTGTCTAACACCAGGTAATCATCATGGGGAACAAACTATTCCAAGACAGCAGAGACATCCTTTAACTACTGTCAAGTAGCACTCTTCTGCCCAAGAGGAACAGTCTTCATGCTTGCCATCCACCTTCTGCCTCCAATACTCATGTCCAGCTACAGATGGTCTTGATGAACTCCGCATCTCTCCTATATACAGATCCGTAACCTGGGTTTACTTTTACCCAGGCATCCACATTGTCAGTTCCAGAAGAATGAGGCACAGTGTCAGTAACAGAAACCTCCCTCCTTTAAACAACTCTGGGTCACAAACTCTGAGTCTACTAAGGAGACTTCCATCTCCTATGGAAGAGGGCCTTTCACATCTATAAGAGCAACACAGAGTAATGCAAGCAACCTGGGAGATTTCTGGACTGTGTCAAGGATAATTTCTGACACAGGTATTGATGGGCCAATTTATGGGTGGACCTACTATTCACTAACAAAGACGGACTTCTTGGGCATGTGATAATCAATAGCAATCTTGGCCCATGAAACAGCACTATTCAAGATCCTGAGGGGAGTGAGTAAAGAGAGTAGCAGATCCTATATTTTATTTATTTATATTGAACTCATCAGTTTGGACTAGGAGTAGCTCATAATCATTTGCAAGAATCAGCTCATATCAAATTTGCTCATAATCAGTTGCAGAAACTACATGTCAGCAAGAAGGGTCCCATAGCAGTGACACAGAGCAGAGACAGTCCCTGGCCCAAAGGGACAGTCACCCAGGACACTCTCTCTGACCCCTTCCTCCCCAGCTGGCCAGGGCAGCACTGGACTAACTTCACCATAAACCAACAATAGACTCCAATAAACCAAGAATAGACTCCAATACAGGAGTTTGTGGTTTTTCTTCCTGCTACTGCGTGAAATGAGAAATGTATCCTGTCAGGCAGATAAATGTTAAGTCTCCATAACCAGCGCTAGAAGACTTTCACATTCACACCCACAAAATGTTTACTGCACAAAGTTAACCCAACATTTGCTTTCTAGTATGCTTTTGACCAAGCTTGTCATTACTTTCAGAGTTCCCATGCCTGCGTAGTGGGTGGAGTGATTCCCACAATGGTTATGGCTTGAGCAGGAGCCAGGGCAGGAGAAGAGGGGGGAAAACCAGGGGGAGCACACTGCCACAGCCTGAAAGTAGCTGGTGAAAATTCATGCAGCGTTTGAGAGCACTGAGCAACTGGGCAGTACAACTGTCAGCTTTTTAGGTCTCAAACTCATCCTGAAAATTCACCTTGCAGCTCAAGAGTGCATGACAAGTTATAGAGCTATATTTAATCATGGGATTGACCTCCAGTTGGCCTGTGCTACTCATCTCAAGAAATTCAAGCAGTTAATTGTTTAGAAAGAAGAATTGTATTTCAGAAGTAATAACTGAACAATTTGAAGAGCAATAATTCAGTTTCCACAGTAATTAAACTATTTACTACAGGGCTAAAGATGAGCTATTTAGTTCCAACTGCATGATGGCATTTTGTTTTCTGGTACAATGTTACAATCTAAAAATAAACCAGATAAATAAGCAAATTAGTACAGAAAAAGTATACCAGAGGAAGACAAAATATATTTTTTTAAGTGATTAAGCTGCAATCTAAGAATGAGACACATATATTTAAGAACTAACCATTCTGAGAACACCTGCCTTTCCTAAATTAAACATAATGAAGGTTAAGAAGGGACTGATTGTTTATGTATGCACCAAGAATATGAAAGGTTGTTATAATTAACAACAGTAATTTTGAATGAGGTATTAAATTAAGTTACAGAAGGGTAAACCTCATAACTATAAGAATCTGAGACACTGATTTATTTGGGAGATCATACTGCATATCCCTATCTATTACATGCCTTGCTCTGCAATGTTTGGTGCCAGTCCTTGGCAGAGATAGGAAATGATAAATGGACCTGATCTAGTAATCTGTCCTGCTAAAGACATTTCTGTATTCTTATTCACTGTAATAGAAGTCCGTTATCAATTGATTTATGCTGCACACTTTTCACAAATCTGCCCTGCAGATTACCAAAGGGTATATTTTCACAGCCACTGTAAAAGGGGTATATTTGGGGCAGAAGCTAAATGATGAAAACATTACAAAATGAGAGAGAGCACAGCAGAGACAGAATTCCACCACTTTCCACTCTGCCTCCTGCTCAGTTAGATCCGTTTGGAGAGGTGCTGACGCTTGACAACCAGAAGCGCAGAAGCTTCACATCTGCCTCTACAAATCCCTTGCCTTCCCAGAGCTGCCCCACAGTTTGGAATCAAAACTAACCAAGTGCAGGTGGCTGATGAATTCTGAACCAGCTGAATATCCTCAGCACAACGCAGTTTTGAGATCCTGTTGCTAAATACACATTATACACGCATCAAATTAATGGCAATCCTACTGGAACATCAAGTGAGAGGTCATCTCAGCAGAAATGCTATGGGTGGCATCTGGAGAGCATAAAGAGCACCTTTCTTTTAAAGTTTCACCCCAAAACCATAGTAGCCAACCCCAGTTTTAATATGAGAAGTCAAAGAATTGCCCATTGTAATTCATCATCCCTAAGTACGAGCTGCTGGTGTCCAGAGGACAGTCTGAACCTCAGCAATCACAGTTCACTAGTCCACAGTCTGTGGACTGTCTAGTTGGCAACATACAATCACAGAATGGAAAAAACAAACCAACCAAACAAAAAAAAGGACCAAAAAAACCCCAACAACAAAACAAATGAGAAAAAAAAAAAAAAAAAACAAAAAAACCCCAAAAAAAAAAAAAAAAAAAAAAAAAAAAAAAAAAAAAAAAAAAAGAGGAGAAACAACAGAGCAACAAAAGCTTTTTTTCATCTCTTACTGCTAGCCATATGGACATTTTCCCTACCATAGCTCTTAAGTAGGACAGGTACCAGAGATAGCTGCAGTGAGTGGGCTGTACTCCACATATTTCATCACTCTACTTCCAAATCTCACCACTTTCATAGTCATCACTAGAGTAAAATGATTCCTATTCCTTCTATCTCATGCAATGAAAATGCCCTCTTCTATTTCAGTTTTATAGCTTTGTATCTCACAAAGACCATTGAAACTGGACCCTCAATTTACTCAAGGGATCCACTTCCATCCGACACTTGATCTTCTTAACTAAGATTATAATTTAATCCATGTTGTTTTAATTAA